>JARVZY010009901.1:0-61174 GCA_030686995.1 Artemisia argyi | reverse complement strand
GCTTCACTTGATAAGAGGCGTGATACCGAAGGAAAAAGGCTAGCGAAACTTCTGTGGGGACTGCTGTTAAAACGCTGTAATGCCCCTTGAACGATACAACTAAAAAAACGTGAAAATTTTTCGCAAAAAGAATGCCTGAAACCCAACACACTGACACTATTTTATCATCTGACAAAAATATTTAAACATCTAGACCTTAAGACTATTTTTAAATGAAACTAGACTCAATTACCTTTGAAATGTGTTTCCTCATTCCATGTTTCTACTGCAACTCTACAAGTTGGTAACCGGTCATGAGAATCTGGGGGGACCACCCCTCCCTGCCCCTATTATCCTCTGCCCCTCGCCACCTGGTGTGGTGGCTACAATTATTCATCAAAATTACACAAGAATCAGAGACTCACAAAAATGACTCGGCGACTAACAAAAAGACTCAGAGACTCACAAATTATAGCACAAAAATGACTCACAAATTATAGTACAAAAATGACTCAAGGACCCATTAAAATTGTAATTTTTGTGCATCGAAAAAAATCATATACAAAAATCAAAATTACGAGAACTTCCTTCACAGATTTTTTATGCACCAAGATTCTCAATAATGTGTAAAAACTTCCAAAATTTTCAGAAAGTTTTTATTCTTTTTCAAATCTTTTTATGCTTCTCACAAATATTTCTCCTTTTATTGATCTCTCCCGTAGTGTGATAATTACAATTATTTTTAAAGAAATATAAAGATTTTCTCTGCTTTTGTAATTAAGTAGCTTCCATTATCAGCATCACTAATCTGAAATTCCAGATACTTTGGACATGAAAAACAAAAGATTTTCTCTGTCTTTGTAATCAAGTTAAGGCTACTTAATTTTGTGTATGCCTTGATTTAGGTGTTAGCATAAGCACGGGTCTACTTTTTCTTGTGTTCATCGCCTACATATTATACAAAGTGATCAAGAAAACAAAAGAAAAGAGACGAAAAAAGAAGTTTTTTAAACGCAATGGTGGTTTACTTCTAAAACAACAACAAGAAGCCGACCCGTCTTTAGTTGATCAAACCATACTTTTCACAGCACGTCAACTAGAGAAGGCTACTGACAACTTCAATGAGAACAGAGTACTTGGTCGAGGAGGCCAAGGTACAGTCTACAAAGGTATATTAGTTGATGGAAGGATTGTGGCAGTTAAAAAATCAAAAATTGTAGATGAAAGCCAATTACAGCAGTTCATCAATGAGGTGGTGATTCTTTCACAAGTCAATCATAGGAATGTGGTGAAACTATTGGGATGTTGCTTAGAGACCGATGTTCCTCTACTAGTTTCAGAGTTCATCCCAAATGGAACATTGTTTGATCGCATTCATTGCGAGACTGATGAGGACCCAATGTCATTGAACATGAGACTGCAAATTGCTACAGATGTTGCAGGAGCCCTTAGTTACTTACATTCAACCACATCCATTCCAGTATACCATAGGGACATCAAGATAGCTAATATACTTTTAGATGATAAATACAGGGCAAAAGTTTCTGAATTTGGAACTTCAAGGTTAGTATCAATAGATCAAACTCACTTGACTACCTTAGTTAAAGGTACATTTGGCTACCTAGACCCCGAGTATTTTCAATCTAGCCAATTCACCGAAAAAAGTGACATTTATAGCTTCGGAGTTGTTTTGGTTGAGCTTTTAACAGGAGAAAGGCCAATCTCATTAACTAGATTTGGTGAAAATAGAAGTTTAGCTACGCACTTTATGTTGGCTATGGAAGAAGGACGGGTGATGTCTATATTTGATGCAATGGTTATCAGAGAAGATACTAGAGATGAGCTATTAGCAGTAGCAAACCTCGCAATGCGATGTCTGAATTTCAATGGAAAGAATAGGCCAACAATGAAAGAAGTAGCTGTCGAGTTAGAAACCATAAGAACGTCGCATATTCCATCTGTGGTTCAGACTAATACCAATTCAGTGACGTATGGGCATGAATTATCGATGATGTCGTATCGGGAATCAACATCAACGTTCTTAAGTTCTGATGAGAACATTACTCAATGATGCAAATAGGCGGTTTTTTGTTTAATAAGTTGTCATACAATATATTGTTACATAGTATGTAATATTATATGTAAGTAATCATAAATTTATCAAAAGTACTAAATTGAAAAAGATAAATTTCCATTCATAAGGGCATAAGGCCTTTTGTAACAATCCTTTTATACCAGGAGCTATCCGATACAACAATGGAATACATGAGACATGTCAGTGAACTAAAACTGACGGCTATTGAATATAATAGCACCTCATTACTATCAAGTGAAGGATGTTGAGAATTTCACATAAAAGAAAATATATGTATGTCGTATGTATTCATTAGTTGTACTTGATATACATATATTTTTTGAAAGGCTGGTTGTACTTAACGAGGTTTTTAGGTCCGCGCTTCGTGGCAGGATGTTTATATACAGAGTTATTATTTCCGTTATTTTTGCTGAGGCGTGTTTTGTATAATTAAAAGCATTTGATCAAGTTAGCAATATGGGCACAAATCAATTTGTCACATGACCTGATTAAGTAAAACCAATCAATTTGTGAATACACTTGCAGAGCATTATTCATATCACCTGAGTGTATACATTAGCAATTCATCACATAGAATCAGTTTCAATACACACGTACATTAGCAACTCACAACAACCTTGTTCCAAAAGCCCCTCATGTCACCATCTATATTAATCCTAGGTATAAAAATAAAATAAAATCCGTATCATTTGAAATACATAACCCAAAGTTTCTCAAACAAAAGCAATCTCTTCCTTGGAAAATTTAACTTTATTTGCAAAGAGAAGAAGAGACCTGCATCAATTTAAATGTGTGCTGGCGAACTTTAGAAGCCCAATCTTTATTAACCGAAATAAACGATGTGCTTGCTAAAACACATGCATCCCTAGCCTTTACCTGCATTGCCAAAAATTTCACAGTAATGGTGATTCTGTAATATGCAATAATCAGTTTTAACAAAATGGACTGCAGGAACTTCAAAGTTCAAACAGAGCTTCAAACTTGAGTTTAACTTTAATTAAAAAACTAAACTACTAGAGCCATTATCGTAATGTTCAATTCAAGTTTTACTCAACTCAACACGACTATTAATCCTAAAATGAAAACTTTATTATCAATAAACTATACTACTAATTTAGTCGATATTTTTAAACTCGCCTTAAGCCCTTAACTCAACTCGATTATATAATCAACATTTCGGCATATATTATCTAAGTTCAGTTCAACTAATATCAGTATAACAACAGTATTAAAAAAAAAAAAAAAAAAAAAAAAAAAAAAAAAAAAAAAAAAACAAAACTTACTTGGTGAGGTGGATTTTGGAGGATCAAACTTCTAGGCTTTCTCACATATACGAAACTACTTCATGCGTAGCTCTCCATATGCCACTATTACAAAAGAAGTACTTAAAGGTATGTATGACCGGATTATAGGTGAAAATTTGGACACGTTAGGTGGTTGGTAATGGGTCGGAATGGGGTTAGTAGCAGATGACATATTTGTGATACCTCATAGCAATTTTTTAGACTAGAGTCAAAACATGTCAAACGCATATAATGAAAATAGGAACAGGTCAAATGGGTCGAATGAACATGTCAACAGTTGTTTGAAGTATTCTTTTTCTGTTTAAAGTCAACATGTTTGGACAAAAAGTGTTCCGCTTCAAACCCAAACCTACCTTGCCCACTAAGAAAGTTAATGGTTTTGCATATCATTTATTTTTTTATAAATAACAAACCTGTACTCCACTAATGTGTTTTTCAGCACCATGTTGCAGTGTCGATCGACGTCCTAACACGACCCAGCTTCTTATTATTCCTGCAGTAAATAAGAACCTTCATGGGGAAAATATGTCAGCATAGAAACCTCTGCATCAAAAAGGTTAACCTATGTATAAACGTAAAAACCATCATTCTAATTTGCATTTTCGTTTGTCTAATTGCAAACTACTAAATATTGAAAAGGGCAGTATCTTTTAAAAAAAATGATAGCTCATCAAAATAGCCAAGTATTATGAGTTTTAAATGTTAACCATTATGTGAATATACCACAAACATACCTATATATTTCTCCTCGTGTTTTGTACTTGTCCATTTGCACATGAGCCCATGCCAAGTTCCCTAATAGCGATATTCTTATGTTTTGCTTGAAAGCAATTCTAGCTGGTCCTCAACACGTCCTACTAACACAAACAAAAACATTCTGTTATTCAATACAAACAAACTATCCATCCAACATTTTCAATTATATAAAGACATAATGTACCTTGTACAATTCATCATGTTAACCCAAAGTGGTCAAAACTCCTTCAAGTTTATGCAGATGTCTAGGAGCTTAGGTTCTATGGTTGTCATAAAACATTGAAGTTCATGACGACGTCGAAGGTGATTTGCCACAAAGATCAAGAGACACAGCTTTCAAATCGTTCATGGTTGCAGCTTGTATTACCAATCGTCCTAGCCAACTCAAAGCTGCTATTTGGTTTAACTCGCATGGCATCCATAACTCCTTGTAAAATATATTATATCTTGATAATAGACTTGGTGCAAATATATTATATCTTGATTCTTGAAAATTTATTCAGAAAATTTTAAAATCTAAAAGATATTTAAAAGACACAAAGCTCATAAGAAATTAATCTGTTTGATTCGTGGAGACACTTTATGGGTTTAATCAACACAAATTTTGCAACTTTTCCTTTATTGTTGCTAATGACTGATGCTTAGGATATAAGTTGTCTATAAATTCATCAGGAACTTCCTGACAATTGTTGTGCCTCATGTTGTACTGATAATGCATCTTGTAATGAACCAGCTCCTACGTACATTACCAAGGGCCTGCATTTTCCAATTAGTATAAGCTCCAAATCGACATTAGCATCAGAATGCACGTATATTATGACCCATTTACAAGACTGCGCTTCGTTAGCAACTCATGTACAGAGCTTACTACCAAGTATAGCATATAAATTGGGTAGCTTAGTGTAATGTAACATTTAATTAGCTTTTAAGTTATCTCTTAGATGATTATATTGCAGCCTGAAAGAAAAAAGAAAAAAGAAAATAATAATAATAATAATAATAATAATAATAAAAAGCTCACTTGTGAATTCACCAACTTTGAACTTCTCTCTCTCTCTCTCTCTCTCTCTCTCTCTCTCTCTCTCTCTCTCTCTCTCTCTCTCTCTCTCTCTCTCTCTCTCTCTCTCTCTCTCTCTCCTTTTTTTTTTTTTTTTTTTTTTTTTTTTTTGGGGGTACCTGTGAGTGAAAACCAATGGGAATGTAATACCGGAAGCTAAAAACACAGGCCAATAAAGATGACCTATGTGTATATGAATTATAAGTTAGTGTTTGGATGCCGCTGTATAGGGGTGTTTTGGTTGCTGTAAAGGGGTATTTGGATGCTGCTGTAAGTGGGAGTTTGTTGCTGCAAAGTTTTTGCATGGCTTCTGTAAAGGGGTGTTTGGTTCGAATGTAAAGAGGTGTTTTGGTGGCTTTTTAGAGGGTGTTTGGACGATGTTATAATAGATTGTTTGGCTGTTGTAAAGGGGTGTTTGGTGTTTTTCAGTGGGTGTTTGAATAAGAACCCATGGGTGGCCTATTAAAGAAAACAAGAGACAATTGAAGCAATCATAGGCAGTCATTACTTGATGCAGAAGATATCAACGTGCATATCTCTCGAAAACCCTTCATAGTGTAAAAAGAGAAAACATTTTAATGAATTTTTATTAGTTTAACACAAAATGCATACCCTTCTATAAAAAAATTAAAAGTACATACCGTATGACAAATGTCTGTGTCTATCACGGGAAGCAATCCAAAAAGGTTTCATTTATAAGTAATAACACAAGCTACAAACATAGTTTGTTATGGTGGCTTAGTAGTTGGGGATACGATGTGCGATATGAGAGGTTAGAGGTTTAAACTTTGCTGGGCGTCGTCATTTTTTGAAACGACGCTATTTTATATAAGCTAGCAAGAAACCAGTAAAAGAGAGTTTACCAGTTCACATCTTCCACCTATTTCCGTTTCATAATTTTGCCTTTTCGCTTCTACATAAGCTTATGAAAGTATTTTAGTTAGTTAAGCAAGTATGTGACTCTTAAATAAAGCGTAACTTGATAAATGTAGACTGAAGTGACTCCAAATTAGGGAAAAACAAGTTACAATTATAATACGAAAACATATTTTTCAAAATAATCTGTTATGCTTTTTTTATGAAACTAAAAATCATTGATTTTACGTTTTGAATGTTTATGTGTGTAGATGTAAAACTAGACATTTGGTAGTCACTTGAAACATAATACAGAAACATGTGCAGTTATATAATTACTACTTTGTATATGTTTACGCAATTTTTTCTGCCAATAAACATTCTACTTTTATGATTGAAATACATATTATTTACCTTGACATCATAATCATTTTTATCTTAACAAAACCAGAAGAAATCTGAATAAGACTTTCGAACTGTTTGTTCTGTAAACATTCAATCGAATCTTTATCAACAGCTTCTCATAGTCTATGTTGTAACATTATACATCTATATAAAAAACACTTTAGTACATTTTAAGAGAGAAAACCGTAAAGACCAAGTAAGCTTTGGTGTTATCCCACATGGATGAGTGAACAGTCATTAGAGCGGTTTATAAGTAAGATCGTATATGTATCAAACAAGCTTGGGTTTTGCGTATGTTGAATAGTCTTAGTATTCATCATGTCCATGCCCACGGTTTTTTTTTTTTTTTCTTCTTCTTATAACATTGCAGCTCTAAATGACATTACGGAAACCATATATTTTGCAGCTCTGCATGGCCTAGAAACAGTGTTTTACTTATATTCCGTAATCTCACTTTTAATCTTCTACTCAAACGTTTCCTAAACAAAATTTAGACACCATGTCAACATAAGGGTTAATTGACAAAGAAGTTACTAAAGTTTGAGAAAATGCTCGCCTAAGTTACCACACTTTAAAACGTTACAAACAAGTTACTTAAGTTCACGGGTTTATCAACTGGGTTACTAAAGTTTCAAAAATGTTACACTAGAGTTACTCCTAAGGTGGGCAACCGGTTGATAGCCGGTAAGCCAGCCTGAAATATATTACACTTCAAAGAAGTTACTAAAGTTTGATAAAAAGTTCGCATACATTACTAAAGTTTCAAAACTGTCATCTAAGTTACTCAAGTGTACATTTTATACAATTTTGTACATTTTCGTATGTTTTCATACTTTTTTGTACATTTTTATACATTTTGTATGTTTTTATACGTTTGTGTACGTTTTTATATATTTTTATACATTTGCGTACGTTTTTGTATGCTTTTCTACATTTTTATGCATTTTCACGTTTTTATACATTTTTTTTGCATTTTTTACGTTTCGACGTGTTTTTATTTACATATTATACGTTTTCATACGTTTTAATCCGTTTGTACAGGGAACTGAAATATAATGCACCCGCTCTTATCACAAAAAACCCACTATCCCCCCAGATTGATGGCATGAAGAACCTCATCTATAAGGGAATATAATCCAGAATTAGACATTAGTGAACGGGAATACAAACCCATTATCTGTTTTAACTATAGTAACTTAAGTGAACATTCCCCCAAACTTTAGTAACTTATGTGAACATTTTCTCAAACTTTAGTAACATATTTGTTAATTAACCCATAATATATCAGTGCCACGTAGGATTTTAACCGGTAGTAAAGGGTTAAAACTAAGACAGTAACTTATGTAACCGGTGAGAGAAAGTTGAGTAACTTGTTTGTAACATTTTAAACTTTAGTAACTTAGGCGAACATTTTCTCAAACTTTAGTAACTTATTTGTTTATTAACCCTCAACATAATGTTACCAATATGTTTAAGGTAAAAAGTTTGACATTTCGTAAGGCTGGACAAGAATAAATACGGAGAGCAATATATAGAAGTTCGCGTGAAATTTGGCTGAGTTTACAAAATGCGATAATATATAGTTCAAGTAATCAAAAGTTTTCCTTAAGCTACCAAAATATAGTTTAGTTCGTTTAAAGGCAACTCTACCAGCAACAAAAAATGCCAAAAATTGGAATACGACATTTTCCCAATGCGTGTTTATATAAATCTGCAGCGAAGCACTATACGAGTACGATTTCCGAGCTGCTGCCTTCGTGTAACGGTCAATAGTGAATCGGAAACTGGAAGAGGTGTGTGTTGTATAGTAAATATTTGGGCTATTTTGGCCCAATTGAGAAGTGCTTTGGATGAGGCCCGATTATCAGTGAATACACAAAATTTCTTGGTTTATAAGAATTTGACAAGCTATAAGTATACAATGAGTTGATTCGATATCTTTGATGTGATTGTAAGTCATGCTAGTTGTCTTAGAAGGGATACATGTGTGTAGATGTAAAACTAGACATTTGGTAGTCACTTGAAACATTATAACTAGACATTTGGTAGTCACTTGAAACATTATACAGAAACATGTGCAGTTATATAATTACTACTTTACGCAATTTTTTCTGCCAATAAACATTCTACTTTTATGATTGAAATACATATTATTTACCTTGACATCATAATCATTTTTATCTTAACAAAACCAGAAGAAATCTGAATAAGACTTTGGAACTGTTGGTTCCGTAAACATTCAATCGAATCTTTATCAACAGCTTCTCATAGTCTATGTTGTAACATTATACACCTATATAAAAAAAACACTTTAGTACATTTTAAGAGAAAAAACTGTAAAGACCAAGTAAGCTTTGGTGTTATCCCACATGGATGAGTGAATAGTCATTAGAGCGGTTTATAAGTAAGATCGTATATGTATTAAACAAGCTTGGGTATGCATATGTTGAATAGTCTTAGTATTCATCATGTCCATGCCCCACATTTTTTTCTTTTCTTCTTCAAAATATACGGAAACCATATATTTTGCAGCTCTGCATGGTATTACCAGAAACAGTGTTTTACTTATATTCCGTAATCTCACTTTTAATCTTCTACTCAAACGTTTCCTAAACAAAATTTAGACACCATGTCAACGTAATGTTACAAATATGTTTAAGGTAAAAAGTTTGACGTTTCGTAAGACTGGACAAGAATAAATACGGAGCGCAATATATAGAAGTTCGCGTGAAATTTGGCTGAGTTTACAAAATGCGATAATATATAGTTCAAGTAATCAAAAGTTTTCCTTAAGCTACCAAAATATAGTTTAGTTCGTTTAAAGGCAACTCTGCCAGCAACAAAAAATGCCAAAAATTGGAATACGACAATTTTCCAATGGGTGTTTATATAATCAGCAGCGAAGCACTATACCAGTACGATTTCCAAGCTGCTGCCTTCGTGTAACGGTCAATAGTGAATCGGAAACTGGAAGAGGCGTGTGTTGTATAGTAAATATTTGGGCTATTTTGGCCCAATTGAGAAGTGCTTTGGATGAGGCCCGATTATCAATGAATACACAAAATTTCTTGGTTTATAAGAATTTGACAAGCTATATGTATACAATGAGTTGATTCGACTTCTTTGATGTGATTGTAAGTCATGCTAGTTGTCTTAGATTAAACTAGAACGGATCAAATTGAGACCGAGCTATAAGTATACACACCATTAGTTTCGAATAATGGAATTGAGGGCTGTTTAATGGTTAAGAATGAGATTAAACTGGAACGGATCAAATTGAGACCAAGCTAAAACCAATCAAAAGAGATATTGGGACAGAAAATTGTACCGTATAATATCGTTTTGTCTATGCTTTTACTCAGTTCCGAGTTGAACCAATTTGATACTTTAAGGTATAATTTTGTTGCCTAAATGAAATATATCCATTAAAATTATGGATCTGAACCAAACTTACCTAGATCGAGATCTTGACTAACTTATCCGGTCTCAACCGGTCCGATCTTGATGAATTGATTTTCACGTTTGGACAGAGTTTTAACCACGTATAAATGTCTTTAACCAAGTAGTTGCAAGACCATAATGTTCTAGAGGAGAAAATAAATAAATGAGTTTTAATTTTGTCCCACATCGGTGAGTGAGCAATCCTTAGAAAATTTAATAAATAAGAACTTGGAGTTATAAATCATGTGTGGAATGCACTTGTTGGATAGTCTTAACCTTTAAATCTCTCCGAGGAGAATTTTCCACACGTTTTTTACTCATATTTTTAATCTATTCAATGGGTGATTACCCACACGGTTTTTTACTTATATTTGGCATTTTCTTTCAGAATTTGTAATCTCTTCAACATGACATTGTCTAAAAGTTTATGAACTTATATTCCGTAGGGTAAATACCATAAAAAAGCATCACACTTGTCCTAAAATACACTTTTGGGTATCAAACAATTTTTTTTTTCTCATATGGGTATTGAACTTTCATTTTTTTACCTCTTTAAGGCACTTTGTGACATTTTTGCCTCTCAAATTATAAAAAATCCAAGGGCAAAAATGTCACAAAGTGCCTCAAAGAGGCCAAAAATGAAAGTTCAGTACCTAAATGAGGAAAAAATTTTGTTCGATTCCCAAAAGTGACTTTTTTTTTGCAAGTATAGTGCTTTAATATGGTGACCAAGGTCTCTTGGTTTCATACGTTTATCTACATTTTATTTTATGTCACTTGCAATAAAAAACCACTGCTAAACCGCCTAGTGTTAATGCACTTGATCTCATCACGAGAGATTAGTTCAAACTCACTAGATAGACATTTGAGGGTGGTACGGCAACTAGGCTGCGTGCGTTTGTGCAAAAAAAAAAAAAAAAAAAAAAAAAAAAAAAAAATCATTTACGTGTTTGCAATCAACAAATTAGTCAAGGTCAATTTTTTTTTTTTTTTTTTTTTTTAAGTAATCAGAGTTGATGTAAATTAGACATTTGGTTGTCATTCGAACATTATAAGAAAACCATGTTTAGGTTATAATTACTAATACTAAGTATGTGTTTAAAAAATGTTTTTCATGCCAATAAACATTCTACATTTATAGCTGAAAAATGATAAATGGTTACTTTGAAAATTATTTGAGCATAAGATGAACAATATGTAATTGTTAGTTATGAATACACAAGCCTTCAGTTCAAGAATTTTTTATAAGCACTTAAGCAGCTAGCTATATGATGAGTTTTTTGTTGTGATTGTAAGCCATGTGTGATCTGTTGAGTGTGTTGATTTGTTACTTGTTTTGCAAGTCAAAAACATCATTAGTTTTGAGTAAACGTAATTTAGGGGTGTTTAATGGCCGAGAACCGGATTTAAGTGGACTGAACTATATAGCCCGAGCAAAAAACAATTGCGAAGATATATTGGGACGAAAAATTGTACTGTATAGTATCGCTTTGTAGCATGAATGACTTTGTCTCATAAAAAAAATACGAATTTAACGGATCTCCAAGAAAATGGTTGAAAGACGAGAGTTTTTAAAGAAAAAACAAATACATGAATTTTGGTTTTGTCCCACATGGAGAGATGAGCAATGATGAGAGTAATTTATAAATAACACAATAGCGATTTCAAGTATATGTGTGTTTGAACTAGCTGAAAAGTCTTTGTCATGATCTTCTTCAGGTGGAAAAGCACGCATTTTTTACTTGTATTTTGTAACTTTTATTGATCTTTTTAACATTGCGTCACGTTGGACAAATATAAATAGAGAGTGCCTAACATATAGTTCATTTAAGTGAACGAGGAATCAAAAGTTTTCACTAAAGTCATTGAAATATCAAAGAGATCAAGGTCACCCAATTATCATATTTCAAGTTGTAAATTGACAAAAGTGCGTCGAGCTCTAAACAGTGGACTAAAAACTGATGTTTCAAAAAATAATTTGAGAAAATCAGCATAAACGAGACTAAAATACATAGTTTAGGCTACCACTAAGTTAGTTATTATATACGAGAAACCCTGGTGAAAACGCACGAATACTTGGATGACTTATGTATACATTGTTTGTTAGTAATTTGTTATCTGGAAAAGATCATGGCAACCATTCTCATGTCATGGTATTCGAGTTTCTTGAGTATTGACGGAAGTATGAAATCAAACAAACCATTCTCAAGTCATGCTGTGAACCGATTTGCTAATTTAAGGTGCATGTTTTTATGCTAAATGACTTTGTTTCAGATAAGAAATGTGGGTATGAACTGAACTTTACCAGATCGAGACTTGACCAACATACCCGGTCTCAACCTGTCCAATCTAAATCTTTTGGGTTTCCAATTTGGACCGAATCTTTACCACATACATAATGCTTCTAAACAAATGATTGTAAGACGAGTGTTTAGAGAAAAAACAGAAAATGACCAAATGAGCTTTGGTGTTATCCCACATGGATGAGTGAACAATCATTAGAGCGGTTTATAACAAAGATCATATACGTATTAAACAAGTTTGGTTATAAAGCACATGAACAATAGTCTTAGTCACAAACCTATTAATGTTTTTTTGGGACCAGATTTTTTTTACTTATAATTTTCACACCTTTTTTTTTTTACTTATATTTTTCAATGTTTTCAACGTGGCATTACCCAAAATGGTGTTTTACTTATATTCCTATATCTCACTTTTAATCTTCTACTCGAACGTTTGCTAAACAAAAATTTAGACATCATGTGAACGTAATGTCACAAGACAACATGTTTAAGGTAAAGAGTTTTAACTCTTCGTAACATTGGACAAAAATCGATACGGAGTGCAGTATATAGAAGTTTGGTGAAATTTGGTTGAGTTTTAAAAGTGTGATACTGTATACATAGTTCATCCAAGTAATCAAAAGTTTTCACTAAAGCTACCAAAAGAGGTGTGTGTTATGTAGTAAATATTTGGACTATTTTGGCCCAGTTGAGAAGTGTTTTGGACGAGGCCCAATTATTTATGAATACATTCGGTTTATAAAAATTTGACAATCCACCATAAGTATATATACGATGAGTTGATTAGATCAACACCTTCATCCAACATTTTTCTAAAAAACATCCGAGCCCTTGTAGACATATCTGCACTAAGAATCACACCAAACAAATGATTATATAACTTAATTAACCGTTTTCAACACACCTAATTTATCCATTTTCTTGAAAATCCTGACACAATTCTGATAAGCATCATATGTTTCAGCACTTTTTGCATACCCATTAATCAAAAGAATAAATAAATCTTCATTATTATGAATACCCTTTTGAGCCAAACTATAAATAAGCTGTTTAGCATCATTAAACCTTTGATCTTTGCATAAAGTTTCAACCTTTTTGTAATGATCACATTTATGTGGGTCGGGTTGTGATTCATGTGTCAAATGATGTGGAGTCAGATCTGGGTTATGTTCATTTGCAGATGAAGAGAAATGATAGAAGGGTTTAGGGAAATTGTTGCAGAAAATGCGTTTTATGAGTCTTGCTTTTGAAAGAGCTACGTAAAAAGAAGCCATTTGTAACCATTTGTAACGTTATTTTGCAGAAATGAAGGGTTTAGGGTTTTTAAAGCAAGAGGGTGTTTGGAATGGGCTTATTTTTCTAGTTGGTGTTTGAGATGGTTTTAGGATTCAGAGGTCATTCAAATTTTGAAAAATCTTTAGAGAACTTTTTATAAAAATTGGATAAGTATATATATTCAATTTAAATTCAAATTTTAAGTGGTTCTTCGGAACTACTTGAGTCCTGTGTTGTCCATGTAATGTGAATCGACTGATAAATACAGTAGGATGCTCAAACTCAAATTTCACATCAACCTGAACAATATAGATAGTAAACAGGATCTTTCGTTATGCAGCTGTTATAAAAGTTAAAAAGGAACTACCTCATAGTCATACACATCATAATGACATCTCCATTTTAATACTGCATGAAAAACACATTTGAACTGGCTAAAACAAAGTTAAAATTTTCAAGTCGATTAGACAAAGACCACACTAGTCTCTATTTGATGATAAATGAGTACATTTTTTCTACTTTTCACCAAATCACGAAAATCATCAAGCATTGATAACAGTTGCCGTCTCTTGATGTAACCCACGAACCCATTCACTTTATTTTCCAGATTTTCCGGCATAAAAACTTTTTTCCCTCTAGCCAAACACGAATCTTAATCGTCATATTCACTCCAAAATCTATTCCATATCATCATCCGTTCAACGAGTTCAAATCGCTTCTAAAGTAGACTAATCGGGCTCGAATCCTCTCAACTTCATCTCCACAAGCACCCTTTCCGCATCCTCTATTTTCCCAAAGAAAGTATACGCAATTATCATCGATTTATGGGTTTCAAAATTCGGCTCCATATTTCTTAACTTCATCTCCACAACAAGCTTCTCCGCATCCTCTATTCGGGTCAATTCGGGTTGAGCCTAATAAAAACATAACCGAACCTGACCCTATTTAGAACTCATCGGGTTCGGGTCAATTCGGGTTCAGGTCGACCCGAGTATAAGTAAAATGATTAAAAAAATTGTTTACTTAAATATGTTTACATTGCAAAAGTGTTAGTCGAGTCGGGTTGGTAGGGTTCGGGTCAATTCGGGTTGAGGCTAAAAAAAACATACCCGAACCCGACACTATTTAAAACTCGGGTTAATCGGGTTGAGCCTAATAAAAACATAACCGAACCTGACCCTATTTAGAACTCATCGGGTTCGGCTCAATTCGGCACGGGTCAATTCGGGTTCAGGTCGACCCGAGTATAAGTAAAATGATTAAAAAAATTGCTTACTTAAATATGTTTACATTGCAAAAGTGTTAGTCGAGTCGGGTTGGTAGGGTTCGGGTCAATTCGGGTTGAGGCTAAAAAAAACATACCCGAACCCGACCCTATTTAAAACTCGGGTTAATCGGGTTGACCTGAATAAAATTATTGACCCGAGTAACCAACCCGAATAGGCTTAATCGGGTTCGGGTCGGCCTTTTGACACCCCTGATTAACACCATGTCAGTAGCAAGTATTCTTTATCATCCATGAGATGTATAGAAAACTAATTCTAAATGCTTAAATCATGAGATTATGCACATACATTTGGAATTATGTATAAACATATGATGCAAGACTCATGTGCTTAGCTACTAAAGAACCCAACGACTCAATTGTAGCGATAATGGCCAAATGCATCAGATTAATCAAAGTTGTGATACTTGCTACGACAGGTTATTCAAAATTGGAAATCACTTGGCATAGTGGTTGGGAACCAAAAAAACTAAGCAGCCTTTGTTATGAAGTCTTCATGTAAAGGATATGGCAGGATACGAGGAACCTTATGAAACGTAAATATGAGGCAACGAATGTCATGATAGGAAAGGTGATAACGAAACATTAAATATAAATATCAATCATCACTACACAAATCAATATGATATAATACATGTTATAAGCTCATCAAGTTGAAGAAAAGGTAATGCAGATATTAAACGACATTTTCTGGTGTAGGATTGTTATACAAGTCATAATACTTGGTAGGAGTCTCTCTTCAGTCTCATGCATCATAATTTGCATCCTTATTGATAAAAGGGGCGGTTATTTTGGTGGATTTGAGTCTTTGGATTATCTGAACATAAAGTCTTGATTTAGATCCAATTGTTTTAAAATACCCAAATATCAATTCAATCATTCCAAGTTTCAAACAATAAAGCCATTTGGATCATACGGTTATTCAACCAAATAAATCATAGTTCAATACTATACTACGAGTAATAGTATAGAATTACTCTAGTTTTGGGTGAGCTTAGTTAAACAATACAGAACCCAAAACCAAATAATCCGTACTTTTTTTCACCAGAAAACCAAATCCAAATAGCAAATGGATCATATGCATTATCCGGTTGGCCCAAATTATAAACATAGTTAGACTTTATTTCTACTGCTAATGCTTCAGTATTAAAACTACACATACGTACCACATCACCACACCTACTACTTGACTGTTGGCCAATTCACTCTACTCAGTAGCAGCATCACGCCGAGCCAACAATTCGAGACTCTTGACATAATCCATCACCCGTTGCAACACACTTCGCTGACTCTCTGACACATTTTCAGCATAATAATCCTCTTTCAACCGACCCAAACATGAATGAAAATCCACATTCCCCCCAAATCTTTTCCCTTTCATCTCTTCAAGCAACTCCAAACTTGTATCCACTCTCTTAGCTTTCACATACCCTTTAATCATAGTCACATAAATAACCAAATCAGGCTCAATCCCACTCTCCTTCATATCCACAACAACCTTTTCCGCATCCTCCATTCTATCAACCAAAAAATACCCGTCAATCATCGTATTATATGTAACCAAATCCGGCTCGATATTTCTTACCTTCATCTCCACAATAAGCCTCTCCACATCCTCCATTTTCATAATCTTAGCATACCCATTAACCATCAAATTATATGTAACCAAATCCAGCTTGATATTTTTCGCCTTCATCTCCGCAACAAGCCTCTCCACATCCTCCATTTCCCTAGCCCGAGCATACCAACCAAGCATCGAATTATATGTAACCAAATCCGGCTCGATATTTTTCCCCTTCATCTCCACAACAAGCCTCTCCGCATCCTCCAAATTCCAATTCTGCGCATACCCCTCAATCATTGAATTATAAGTAACCAAATCCGGCTCGACATTTACTCCCTTCATCTCCACAAAAATCTCTTCAGCCTCATCCACCTTATTCAATCTAACGTACCCATTAATCATAGTATTATAAATACCAATATCAGCTGAAATATTCCTACTTTTCATATGCTCAAAAAATCTATCCACATCCCAAACATGGTCACATCGACACAGGGCCGATATCATTATCCTATAAGTATCCATATCAGGATCAACATCTTCATCCAGCATTTTACTAAATAACATCACAGCCACTGAAGGCATATTTGCACTAAGAATGACATCCAACAAAAGATTATATGACTTAACGGTTTTCGTAACACCTAATTTATCCATTTTCTGAAAAAGAATAAATAAATCTTGCATATTTTCAATACCCTTTGGGGCCACACTATAAATAAGCTGTTTAGCATCATTAAACCTTTGATCTTTGCATAAAGTTTCTACCTTTTTGAAATGATCACTTTTATGTGGGTCGGGTTGTGATTCATGGGTCAAATTATGTGGAGTCGGGTCTGGGTTATGTTCATTTGCAGATGAAGAGAAAGGGTAGAAGGGTTTAGGGAAACTGTTGCGGACAATGCGTTTCAGGAATTGTGGTTTTGAAAGAGCTACGAAAAAAGCAGCCATTTTTTTTTTTTATGTTATTATTGCAGGGGTTTAGGGTTTTTGAAGTAAGAGTTTTCTTGGAATATGGGTTTATGGGTTAAGGTTTAAAGCTTTCTCAAAATTTGAAGAGATAATATATATCGCTAATATTTTGAATATGCAAAAAATTTATGGGATAAATGTAGGTGAATGCTGAAAATTGTCAATTTAATTAAAATCATAATTGTATACTTTGTCAATAATACTACTTATAATGCCCGCGCACAGGTTTTTTTCTAATTTTTTGATTAATGTATTTTGACCAACATAAATCGGTTAATGTGGGTCATGTTTAAGCCGTTGCTGCCTCAGTCTCTACATGTGCTCATATAGATTTTTCCTGCAAAAAGAGTAGTAACCAACTTTAGTCTGCTATATATTTTTGGAAACCAGCTGATATATGGCTAAAAAAACAATCATAACAGTTATTGTGTGCCATTTAAAGAAAAGTCATCATGGTAATAAAATGACCAGCATATCGGCTATCACATTATTTGTGTTTTTTGGCCTAAAAATCAATGGTTACTCAATACAGAAATTAGACCATGTTGACACCTTGGTGAGTTGGTGACAGTTAGACGTTACCTACGTATGACCTAACAATCATGTAGCAGGCACTATTAGTAATTATGACCCAAGTACTTATTTTTAAGCAGCTTGGACCAAACAGCCAGGTGTGCGTCGTTGTCTTATTTAAAACCCCATGCGTGCACGGGTCATTATAGTCAAGAGAATGATTTACATATTTGAAGTTCTTGTAAGTCTCATACTATGTAGTAGTATTCAAACTTTTTCATTGTCATAATCAATCATACTAAACTTGGTAACGTTTATACTTAATTTGTTGCCAAAATTCTGTGACTGGAGAGCATACGTGTATGATGCTAAAAGCATTGGATACTGACGATATCCAAGTTAATGGAAATTCAGATGAATTGGGATTTTTCGGTCCATACTATCGAGGTTTGGGTTGATCCACACACACTTTTTATGAAATTTACAGAAGTTTAGTAGATTACTCGTATTACTATAATAGATAAAACAAAAGCATGAATACGACGACAGCACAAACAGGATATTGTTTTATTCAATAACAACACATTATGCGTGGAATTTTCCGCTCCATGTTTAGCTATATGCCTATATTGCTTGATTTTGCCAACACAGCCCAAATAATAACTGGTTCAACAGAAAAAAATACTATTAGCTGTAACATGTCATACTATTTAATCTTAACTTACCTGGGTATATTCTATACTAATAACTAATCCTTTTATTGCTAATCCTTTCAAGCACGAGGAACATAAGACTAACCCTTCTGAAATCCTGAATGCGTACTCTTGCAAGAAAAAGTTAGAGGGTCAAGAAATCTACATATACAGGTTTGATCCTAAACCTTTTTTACTCCAAAATTCAGTGTTAAAAGTACTTGCTTTTTATTATGAACTGACCGTTTTATTTTTTTTTCTTTGACTTTATAGAGGTGAGAAAGCGTTTTGCAGTTGGATTTGTTACTTTGTTAAGCTTATAAACAATGAAACTCAATTCCTTCGTGTATGATCTGAAAGTATACCACTATTTATTACCCGTTCGATTCGATTTATTCCAATGGTTGACATCTAAGACTAATGTCATGGTTTCTTGTTTTCCATTGTGCCCGTCAAGAGACAGAAAGGATTTCGATCATGCATCAATAATGAATTTACATTAGCACGAAATGTCCGCATCTCAACTAATGAATTTACATTAACATAGCATGATTTGACTAGATGATTGTCGAAAAACTTAAAATTTATGTGTAGATCGTAAAAAATATCTTTCATGGTTTGCTTTACTATTTGTCTTAGCACCCTGTTCTCTTCATCAAAGTTTGTTCTTAATCGTCATTGACGTTGTCGGATCTGTATGCTTAATTGGTAAGTCACATACACTTTTCATGGGCCATTAACTTATACAACTATTTTCCATGAAAACTGCCTTAATGACATATTTTCCATGAAAACTGCCTTAATGACATAATAACACCTCCTAGTCTAAACAAAAATCTATTTGTAGAGATTGTCAATTGTTTGGATAAGCAATCTTAAACACCCTCAAAACTATTTATCTACACTATCAAAACACAACATTCAGATAACAGTTATTAATATTCCGAACACCCCCAAACAATCATCAAACCAACAAAGCCACTTAGCCATTATCTTAGATCAACATTTTCACATATATAACTCAAATCAAGATTTGCACTAATTTTATCACTATTAACTGTTAGAGTTTGACAATCAAATAACACATATTGCGGAAGCGTAGGATCAAGTATAACACATAAATATTAACTAAAACATAAATAGTAAACGTACCCGATGCACTTCAATAAACCTTGATTCTTGTACAATTAGATCAATGATAAACCCCTTACCGTTTTGTTTATCGATCTCTTGATAATTACTAAAGTAAGTAATTACCTCGTTCTTGTACACACAAACTACCAACGAATAAAGGTTAGTTGCAAGTTAACGAAACACTTAAGTTTTGCTTATGGAAAAATCGACCCAATGAATCCCTAGGAGGGGGGGGGGGGGGGGGACGATCGGCCACAAGAGAAAAAGAAAGAAAACAAGTTTTAGGGTTAGAGTGTGTGCACAAAAAGATTGTTAAGTCTAACCCCAAGGCCTTGTATTTATACTAGATGTTTTCTTGGTGACCAAGCAAGGGTGGATCGACCCTATGGGTTGTGGGTCGACCGGCCATAGCAAACCCAAGGGGTTTCTAGAACCTCCTTGACACCCAAGTTACACTCTAGTCCTTGTCTTTCTTATTTAACGATAGTTAGTCCATACGGTTAACAACTAACGACCATTTAGTCCATTAAGTGTTATAAATATATATATTCAATACATTTAATATATATATATTTATTTTACATTATTCTTGTTTGTAAAGTGTGCAATCCCGAGGTCTCGGGTTCGATCCTAGACATTTACTCATTAATGTTTATACGTAACATTTAACAGCTCCCACTCGTATATCCATTAATAGTAAAATGACATTGGTTAGCGTCTTGCAACACTCCAATGCCCCTAGTTCAATCCGAGCTAGGTTTCCTGGAAAAACCTTTAATGATTCATCATTATAATTATCCTTTCATTACTAATACCACATTAATAAAGATGTGAGTTTCTTTATTAAAATTCTGTTTCTCGTTTCTTTATGATTGAACAAAATTACCAAAACATCTGAACGTATTCCAGATAGACTTTGGGCATGGACATGCAAACATTTTGTCAACCCTACGAGGGGCCCAGTAGTATTAAACTTCTAAACAAATCAGAAGGAATAAATTCTTTCTTGACTACAAGAATAACCCATGAACTTTGCAACACTTCTGAAAACAATCCTTATGACTCCCTGTTACGGTGAGCGGTAGATTGCTTCAAAAAAATGCACTACATCCATGACACTTATCTGGTATCTCAAGTCTGAGGATAACTTTAAATATGATTCTCACATTCAACATTAAATCATATTGTTGGGATAAGTCCAATATTCAATTCATCGAATATCATGTGAAATTGGTATGACTACGCATCAATATACTTTCAAGTATATTCTAAACCAATACTCAAATTTGTCTTAGTTTAATGATATTCCCATATCTTTAATCGACAATGGACATTTAGAATAATAAATTATTCATGGATCTTAAACATGCAAATATAGGATATATTATTAAGACAATGATAAATAAACATAAACATATTTTATTCCATTAAAATAATAATTGTACATTACATCCTTTATCCAAACACTAATCACAAATGGGCATGAAACTTTCAGCTAATCTAAGTCCTACACCTTCAGCATGCTTGTAAAGCTTAGTGCCAAGTAGAGGCTTTGTTAATTGATCTGCCAAGTTATCATCTGTGTGAACTTTGAGCATTTCGATTTCGCCTATTTCGACTTGTTCTCGAACATAGTGATGCTTAATCGGGAAATGTCTGGTGCCTTTCATGATTCCAGGCTCATTGGCAAATGTGATTGCAGCTGAATTGTCACAATACATTTTAATAGGTCTTTGAATCGAAGGCATGACTCCAAGCCCTGAAACAAACTTCCTAATCCAAACAGCTTCCATTGCAGCTTCTGAAGCAGCTATATACTCACTTTCTGTAGCAGACATCGCTAGTACACTGTGCTTTCTGCTCCTCCAATCCACTGCTCCTCCATTAATGACAAAGACATAACCCGTCTGAGACTTCGTATCATCCTTATCACCTTTCCAAGAAGCATCGCAGTAACCTGTAACATCAAGTTCTGCCGATGGATTTCCCCCATAAACCAAAAACATCTCTTTAGTAGCCCTAAGGTACTTAAGAATATTCTTAACAGCAGTCCAGTGAGCTACACCTAGATTTTGCTGATATCGACTGGTTAAATTCTGAGCAAACGCTACATCAGGTCTTGTACTTTTCACCGCATACATTATAGATCCCACAGCCGAAGCATAAGGGACTCTTTTCATGCGTTGCACCTCTGCAGGTGTTGAAGCACAAACCTTGTTGCTCAAGCCATGTTGCTCTTGCATCGGCAAATATCCTTTCTTGGAATTTTGCATACTGAATCTTTTCAGTATTTTATCAATGTAAGCACTTTGGCTTAATCCAATTAATCGCTGAGATCTATCTCTATATATCTTGATTCCCAGAATAAATGCAGCTTCCCCTAAATCTTTCATAGAAAAACACTTTCCAAGATATGCCTTAACCTTTTGCAAACTTGGTATGTCGTTTCCCATGATCAATATGTCATCAACATATAATATAAGGAAAATTACATTACTCCCACTAACTTTGTGATATACACATGGCTCATCAAGATTTTGAGGGAATCCATACTTTTTAATCTCACCATCAAATCTCTTATTCCATTGTCGTGATGCTTGCTTTAATCCATAAATGGATCTTTTAAGCTTGCATACACGATTTGGGAATTCTGGATTTACATACCCCTCAGGCTGCGCCATATAGATGTCTTCATCTAGGCGACCATTTAAGAAGGCGGTTTTAACATCCATTTGCCAAATCTCATAGTCATAGTAAGCGGCTATGGCTATAAGAATCCTAATTGCCCTTATGTCAGCTACAGGAGAAAAGGTCTCCTCATAGTCAACACCAAAAGTTTGTGTATAGCCTTTAGCTACACAACGGGCCTTATAGGTGTGTACAACGCCATCCATGTCAGTCTTTTTCTTGTAGAGCCATTTACTCCCAACTAGTTTGGCACCCGGAGGTAGGTCTACTTCTTCCCAGACATCATTGTCTTCCATGGATTGCATTTCCCCATCCATAGCTTCTTTCCATTTGGCTTTTTCAGGTCCATTCATGGCAGCTTTATAACTTGTAGGCTCATCAAGATCACCCAGTATATTCTCATCACTCTCTACATTAAGACATAGACGAGTAGGAGCTTTTACTGGTCTTGTTGACCTACGAATGGGAATCACTTCAACTTCAGGTGGAGGACCTAAACTTTCAGGTTCTACCGGAAGTTGGTTAGTGTTTTCAGAAGGTTCTACATCTTCTTGACCGTCTTCCAGATCATATACTCTCCCACTGAATTCTTGAGATATGAGCTCCCTTTCAAGGAAGTCTCCATACCTTGCAACAAATACTTTGTTTTCAGGTGGGTAATAAAAGTAGTATCCCATAGTTTCCTTAGGGTATCCTACGAAGATGCACTTCACAGATCTTTGTTGGAGTTTGTCTGCTGAGTCACGTTTAACATACGCCTCACAACCCCAGACCTTAAGATAAGACAGGTTAGGAGCTTTTCCAGTCCATACCTCATATGGTGTCTTATCAACCTTCTTTGTTGGAACCATATTTAGAATGCGAACCGCAGATTCTAAGGCATAATCCCAAAACGAGAAAGGAAGAGTTGTTAGATTATACATAGATCGTATCATGTCTTGCAATGTACGATTCCTTCTTTCAGATACACCATTTTGTTGTGGAGTATATGGAGAAGTAAGGTGCTGGACAATTCCCTCCTTTGCTAGATAATCTATGAACTCCTGACTCAGGTATTCACCACCTCTATCAGATCGAAGAGCTTTAATCTTCTTTCCAAGTTGCAACTCTACTTCTGCTTTAAACACTTTGAATGTTTCAAATACCTCATGTTTATGTTTAAGTAAATAAACATAACCATAACGGCTGTAATCATCCGTAAATGTTAAGAAGTAGCTAGCACCCCTCCTTGACACATGTCTAAGTGGTCCACACACATCTGTGTGAATAAGACCAAGTAGATCATTCGCCCTTTCAATCCTATTTTTAAAGGGTTTCTTAGTCATCTTCCCAGCAATGCAAGATTCGCATTTATCAAATGATTCATCATTGATCTTATCTAAAAGCCCATCATGTTGCAGCTTTTTCATGCGATCTTTGCCAATGTGAGCAAGTCGACAATGCCAAAGATAAGACGAATCCAGACCTTTCTTGATTCTCTTATTGTTGATGCTATACATTGAATTATTTTTAACAAAAGCATTATCATTATCATTCATATCAATTTCAAATACACCATTCACAGCAACAGCATTAAAATAAAAAACATTATTTAAAGAAACTGAAATTCCATTGCTTGAAATAGTATGCTCAAAACCAAGGTTTAACAAACATGAAAATGAAATTACACCTCTAACAATTGACGGTGCATAATGACAATTATTTAAAGATAGTACTAAGCCCGAAGGCAACACTAAATTAAAAACTCCTATAGCTTCAACTCCTGCATGCGCTCCGTTACCAACGTGCAAGAATTGTTGTCCATAGGCCAGCTTTCTCTCAACTCTAAACCCCTGCAAGGTATTGCAAATATGAATGCCACATCCCGTATCATATACCCATGAATTCAATTTAGGAGTAAGAGTGAATAATTCAATCATAAAGAACGCACCTGATGTGCTGGGGTTACCAGCATCATTCCCCTGCTTCTTGAGTCGCAAGTCATGAATGTAGAGAGGGCAATTGCGCTTCCAATGACCCTTTTCATGACAATGGTGACAAGCCTGATCCTTCTTGTTTGGCGGATTCACCTTGTTCTGCTTAGGCTGATGTTGTTTCATCTTGGGTTGAGGTTGATAGGCCATGACCTGCTTGCCTTTATCACCTTTACCTTTGCCTTTGTTCACATGTGATTTCTTCTGGATTCTCCCCCCATGAATTGCCAACACTTGTGGGGTGGGATTCTTGACCTTGGCTGGTAGACTTTTCTCATAATCAACAAGCAATGCGAGTAATTCTGAGACTGTCTTCCCCGAGCAATGCATGTTGAAGTTCTGCACAAAACCAGCAAAATCCTTGTTAAGGGATCTGTTGATCAAGTGCACTTGCACATTCTCGGGGTAACCAAAACCAATTCTGTGAAGTTGATCAAAGGAGTCCTTCATCTCATCCACATAATCGGCTACTGGTTTACCATCACCATGCTTGCAGTTGTGTAGCTTGTCAAGTTCATCATACAATTCAACTGCAGGTGGCTTCTCATAAGACTGCCTAAGCATCTCAAGCATGTCTTTTGGGAACGCGTACTCGTACTTCTTTTGTAACTGAGCACTCATGCTAGTGAGCATTAAACAAGCAACCTCATTAAACTTAGCATTAGTCACCTTCCATTCTGCCTTTGCTTCTGGTGTAGCAGTAGCAGCTGGTTCAGCAGGACATTCCTCGGTCAAGTAATCCATCTTACCAGACGCCCTCAAGACAATTCTGAGCGAACGGTACCAGTCATTGAAATTCTTTCCAGTGAGTTTATCTCTCTCAAGATGACTCTTGAAAGCATTAATCACAGTTTGGTTATCGGGTTGAGCCATATCTACAGATAAAGTTCAAATATTAGTATTTTCGATAATCAATATCTTCAAGAAAATCAAATACCCAAGGCTATATTCATATAACCAACTAATTTTCTTGAAAATTCTAGGATCTAGCTTTACATAGTTTTACCACATCAGTTGATCTGCTAGTGGTAAAAGTACAAAAGATAGTAATCTGTCGAACAATAATTGGCAAACAATATTTCCAATTCCTAGATCATTATGGGATTTACATCAAATTGATTCATCAATTTGCCTTTGTAAGCATGTTTTATCCCATCTCATGCCTTAAGTTCTAGGTCTCACGCACAACTTAATTAAGTCGTCTACCTTAGAAACTGTAAAATTACAATTATGGTCTCACGCGTTAAAAGAATTTTACCTTGTTATAGTAATTTAGCCTAGGTCTCACGTTTACTAAATTAAAATTCCAAGTGTTTCTTATAGGTAGATGGCACGTAACTTAAATTTTAAGGGTATTAATTTTTGATATGTCAATCAAAATTATGTACAAAGATGCATGCACTCATCTTTATAGCATAAATTTTCATAAAACCTTTTTATATCCAATTCGTGAAATTAATACACAAAGTTTTACTTGAGGTTTATACCAAAACCCTAAGATGACTTTCTACAATATATAATTTTAAAAGTAATTCGTTTAAGACATATTCAAGATTGTGATAACCAAGGCAGACTCTAAGGCTCTTTTCTAAGCCTTCAAATCACGGTTATGAATATCATCTTAAAAGACTTAATTTTAAAACCATATTTGCACAAAACATCATTCAAGCAAAAGTTTATGGATTCAATCTCAAAATAGTAATAAAGTTTGAATTTTGCTAGTCTCGACTGGGAGCTGATTACCGTGCGAATCGGACCACGATTGTCATAAGACCTTTGCAAGATTCTTACTTTATCACTTTAGGGTTTCACAATTATTAGTCCGTATTAATTTTCTTTATGAAAACAACCCTTTTATTGCTTACATCAAGTCCAACTAAAAAACAATAAAACAAGTAGCAAAGAAAATCAAACAAACAATAATAAATAAGTGAAACAATTAGCCACATGCAAACCGTATTAGAAAAGATCCTAATAAAATCAATTCTAGGTATAATAACGCATGTAATCAACTAAGGCCTTCCCCTCTTAATGGAGGTGAGTCACATACATTGACGAATCAATTGCGTAGGCCAAAGCTAAAAACACACCACATAGCATATAAAATTGATTTTAATATATATTGGAGTCTTCCCCAATTAAAGATCTATCTAAACATGTGACAATAAAACAAGATCCATGACAAACATGCATGTAAGTCACGGATTAAAACCTAACAATTAGCAATTAGGTCACAAGATACGTTCAATTAACCGGTTAATGACCTAGGGTTTCTAGTGATTACACATAATCAAGAAAACCACAAAACCCTAATTAGGGTTTCATGGGAAAATCGACCCCCCCCCCTAAATTAGGGTTAGGGTTTCGAAATTTTTAGAAAAAAAATTGGAAAAACCCTAGATCAAAAAAAACATGTATCTAAAACAATTAAAGATCCGGTTTTTATTACGTTTTAGTAATCAATTACATGTTATACATGACTCGTGATGCCACTGTTAGAGTTTGACAATCAAATAACACATATTGCGGAAGCGTATGATCAAGTATAACACATAAATATTAACTAAAACATAAATAGTAAACGTACCCGATGCACTTCAATAAACCTTGATTCTTGTACAATTAGATCAATGATAAACCCCTTACCGTTTTGTTTATTGATCTCTTGATAATTACTAAAGTAAGTAATTACCTCGTTCTTGTACACACAAACTACCAACGAATAAAGGTTAGTTGCAAGTTAACGAAACACTTAAGTTTTGCTTATGGAAAAATCGACCCAATGAATCCCTAGGAGGGGGGGGGGGGACGATCGGCCACAAGAGAAAAAGAAAGAAAACAAGTTTTAGGGTTAGAGTGTGTGCACAAAAAGATTGTTAAGTCTAACCCCAAGGCCTTGTATTTATACTAGATGTTTTCTTGGTGACCAAGCAAGGGTGGATCGACCCTATGGGTTGTGGGTCGACCGGCCATAGCAAACCCAAGGGATTTCTAGAACCTCCTTGACACCCAAGTTACACTCTAGTCCTTGTCTTTCTTATTTAACGATAGTTAGTCCATACGGTTAACAACTAACGACCATTTAGTCCATTAAGTGTTATAAATATATATATTCAATACATTTAATATATATATATTTATTTTACATTATTCTTGTTTGTAAAGTGTGCAATCCCGAGGTCTCGGGTTCGATCCTAGACATTTACTCATTAATGTTTATACGTAACATTTAACATTAACATCAATATCAAAAAAACAATAGTTAACAAACCCAATAATTAAACTAAACCGAAAGGTCATGAAAATAAGAATAGTGAAAATTGGTTATGAAACAAACGTATAAGTTTATGAACTACCTTGCTTTTGATACTATTGAAAAACAAAGTTGGAAAGCTAAATTAAACGAAGCAATTGAAGTGAGATTTTAAGTCTTTTAAACATAGAGCAGATTAGTCTCTATTTCTACTGTTGCGCTCCAATATTGTACCTCATCACCACCTTTAATTAAATGTTCGTTTCATGTACCACTTGACGGCTAGCCAATTCACTCAACTCAGGAGCAGCATCACGGATAGCCAGATTCCAACAGCTCAACATAATCCTCCACCTCCCCGCAACACACTTCGTTGATTCTCCGAAATATTCTTCATTTTCAATAGATTCAAATACGGACGAACATCCATGTTCCTCCCAAACCTTGTCACTTTCATCTCTTCAAGCAATTTCAACCCGTCATCCACTCTGTCAGCTTTCACATAGCCTTTAATCATAGTCACATAAGTAAACAAATTAAGCTTGATTCCTCTCCCCTTCATCTCCACAACAACCTTTTCAGCATCCTCCATTTTATCAACCAAAAAATACCCATCAATCATTGCATTATATGTAACCATATTCGGCTTGATATTTCTTCCCTTCATTTCCATAACAAGCCTCTCCACATCCTCCATTTTCATAATCTGAGCATACCTATCAACCAGCGAATTATATGTAACCAAATCCGGCTCGATATTTTTCGCCTTCATCTCCACAAAAAGCCTCTCTGCATCTTCCATTTTCCAAACCTGAGCATACCCATCAATCATCGAATTATAAGTAACCAAATCCGGCTCGATATTTTTCCCCTTCATCTCCACAACAAGCCTCTCCACATCCTCCATTTTCCTAACCTGAGCATACCCATCAACCATTGAATTATATGTAACCAAATCCGGCTCGATATTTTTCCCCTTCATCTCCGCAACAAGCCTCTCCACATCCTCCATTCTCCGAACCTGAGCATACCCATCAATCATCAAATTATAAGTATCCAAATCCGGCTCGACATTGACTCCCTTCATCTCCACAATAATCTTTTCAGCGTCATCCATTCTATTCAATCTAACGTACCCATTGATCATACGATTATATCATACCAAAGGTACATTAGATTATATTTGTACTTCTATTCTTGTGTAATTTTGTGAAGTCTTTATTAGTATGCTAAATGTTGATAGTTGACATCTCATATTAACATATAAGTCTTAACATCTTTTATATGTTTCTGTTTGTATAAAAGAAAGCAAAATAGCGCATCGACTCTTTAGTATATACGTAAATGATCCAATTTTATGTTTAAAAGTTTTTTATTATCTTCTATACATCAGTTTAATTGTTATTCCAAAGATAGCCACCAAGACTAATTAACCATGTTATATTCATGTAAGTACTACATTAGCAGCTAGCTTCTAATAAATTTTACCAACTAAAACATGTCTTTCTTTTTCTTATGCTATCTTTGATGTGATTGTAACATTTTTTTAGGAGGGGTCTAGCAATTAATATGACGGGTTGGGGTACCCTTTTAAACACTATTTGATGGCTTATAAGATTTGATAGACCATATAATCTTTTATATAATAGAACAAAACCCTTATTGGAATTTTCCATTTAAAAAAAATGAATTCATACCTTATTTAGTAATAATTTTAGTTAAAAAAAAATTATTTTCTTATTAGGTAACATTTTATATTTATCCATAACACAAGTAGAAGATAAATACAAAAAATATAGATAAGATGCAATTAATAATAGGATTAAAATTTTTAAATAATTATCTTTAATAATAAAAAACTATAATTAAACATCATAAATCAAACAAAACAAAGATTAAATTATTTGTTTTTTAATAAATAAAAATATATGATTCAAAAAAATTTTAAAAATCCGCACGTGCGCGGGTATTATAACTAGTGATTAAAATACACCACGTCAGATTGATTACCCAATGCCTTACGTACATGATTCTTTTAATATGTGTATCCATAATATATTGTATTAAGTAATACCCAATCCATAAACACTATTTGACGGGTTGGGGTACCCTTTTAGCAACTTCTTTTTCACCATTCTTTATAAGGGAAAGCCTCCAGGCGTTATTACATACCTTTAATAAGTGACATCACCACTAGAGGTGCAAAAAAATCGGTTTTTTTCGGTTTTCGGTTTTTTAATAACCAATTATAAAAAAACCAGTTTTTCTAATAACCAGTTTCGGTTCGGTTCGGTTTTTCGGAATCGGTTTTCTTCGGTTATAAATGTTCGGAATCAGTTTTTTTCGGTTATAAATTTTCGGAATCGGTTTTTTTCGGTTTTTTACCGGTTCGCTTTTTTCGGTTAAAAATGTTCGGATTCGGATTTTTTATCGGTTCGTTTTTTTTCGGTTCGTTTTTTTCCGGAATTTTACTAAAAACTTCGAACATTTATTTAATAAAATTGTTAATTATCAAACATATAATTAAACAATATTCTCATAACTTTTATTTAAACAATACAATTATACAATCATAATTTTTATTTAAACAATACAATTATACAACAAAAAAATACAATCATAACTTTTATTTATATAATACAATCATAAATTTTATTTAAACAATACAATCATAAAAACATATAAATACTAATACATTTCGAGCTTCGGCATGGCCATCACTCGAAAACATATTAGTGTAATCAAGTATATCGAGCTTCGGCATTGCCATCACCCGTTATACTCAACTACTATCGTCAAGATCATTTTCTTCCAAAAAATCTTGTACATCTAAATCTTCAACATCAAATTCTTCAAGCTCACCTTCATTTAATTCGCCTTCGGTATTCGAAGGTGATATCTCCATTTCATCTTCTTCTCTTAATATACCTTCTTCAACTTCTTTATCTAATATTGGACCTTCCAACGATGATTCATGTTGTATCCTATCTACTCCGTCCAAATAATCTTTCAAACATACACATACTTCTACGGCTTCGGGGGTTAGTCTTGTCCTTCTATCCGATATAAGTCGACCACTAGTAGAAAAGGCCGATTCGGAAGCTACCGTCGAAGCTTGGACCGCTAATAAGTCACGAGCCATAGCGGATAAAATTGGATATTGGATTTCCCTTTCTTTCCACCAAGCCAAAATGTCAAAGTTTGCAAACTCATCGGGACTTAAAGTTCTTAAAAAGTTTGTAGCCATATATTGTCCCAATTCGCTTGTTGGAGCCGATGTTCGTTGACGCTTTGTAGCGTCTTCAAATAAAGAATTATAAAGGTTTATGTTAATGTCTCTTGTTATTCGGGACGATCCGGCCCGCATTTGGTCAACAATTGGGTTTTGTTGTTGACCATATTTTGTTGCATAAACTCCAAATAATTTTTTAAAATTATCGTTAAAATAAAAAATTTGAGATGTTATATAGTTGGGGTCTTCACCTTCTACCCCAAAAGATAAGTCTAAATTTTCCATTATTTTTGTTATTAAAAGTTCTACACCTCCAACATTTAAACATGGATTAAGTGCGGCGGAACAAGTAAAAACCAAAGGTAAACTAGCAAAATATTTTATAAATTTCTTTTTTATAATTTTAACCATTTTTCTAAACATTCGAGTAGGTGAGTCTTTAAATTCATATAATTTTTCCGTCATAGCATAAATTTGGTTTAAAACTAATGGGCTAGTTGGGTAATAAACACCCGATAATATAGTTGTTGCCTCTTTAAAAACTTGTAAAAACATAGTTAATTCATTTAGTCGATCCCAATCTTGGTCGGATAGTATTATAGTGGACCAATTTCTATTAGGAAGTCTAATATTATAAGCATGTAAAGTTGCTCGTTGTCGTAATATATTTTCAAACATTATGCAAGTAGAATTCCACCTAGTATTATTATCAAAGCAAGGTCCTAGGGGTTTTTCATTACACATAACACGAAAACGTTTATAGTTAGTATGTCGTTCATTGCTCACACTATATATAGTTACTAATAAATTCCTAAATTTCGTCTTTAAACTATCACATATTTTTAAAGCCGCTTGTACGGATAAATTTATAACATGAGCAACACAACGGGAATGAAAAAAAGCACCATCTAAAATAGGTTTTATACGTAATTTTAACAATTCCATAGCTTTAGTATTATTTGATGCATTATCTAGTGAAATCGTAAAAACTTTATTATCTAAATTATATTCAATTAAAGTGTCATGTAAAATTTTTCTTAAATTAGATCCCGTATGAGGATAACCAAATAGTTTAAAAGCAATTGTCCGTTTCATTAATAACCAAGATTCGGGATTAAACCAATGAGCCGTAACGGCGAGAAAAGAATTTGCCGTACCATGTGGTGCGGTCCAAGTATCCGTAGTTATAGCAACACCGTATTTATAATCACGAAAACCCTCAATAATATTTTTTTTAGCCGTTTTCCATAAATTAAAAGCATCACTTCTAAGATTAGTACGACTTACATGTTCATACCGCGGTTGTAGCCTCCTTTTGATGATCTCCGTAAGCTTGACGTTATCGAAGTGGTTGAATGGAAGCCCTTGTTGAATGACAAACTTCGTAAAATCAAGTCGAAGCGCATCCGCATCATATATAAAAACTTGACCATCCGCACCAATAGTACCTTGCGACATATCATTTCGAACCGCCTTACAACTACCCAAATGACTCCTAAGTGTAGTGTTAGACCCGGCGCCATAAAAATGCCCACATTTCTTGCAATGCGCCTTTTCACTACGATCTTTCATAAGACACAAATCGTAATTAGCCCACACATTACCTTTTCGGGTAGTTGGTTTAATTTTGTCAACATCATCATTTGTGTAATGTTGTTTTCGGCTAGTAGCAACGGAGGAGGGAGTAGTGGAAGCTTGTTGTGATTGTGCGTTTTCCATTATAGCGAAATATTAGCGATATTTGAGAGTTTTTGAGAGATTAAAGAAAGAAATGAGATTGTTTTTTATGTGTTTTCAACCCCAACTCATTACCTCTATTTATAGTGGCTTAACACACTCAAAAACATTCAAAAAACACAAAAAAAACGGCTAGTTTGCTATGTGGCCGTTACTCTCGGTAAACCCAAAAAAACCCGGAAAAACCCGGTTAAAACCGGGTAAAACCGGTTAAATCCGGTTAACGGTAACTTTGTACTTTTTTTTTTTTTTTTTTTTTTTTTTTTTTTTAAAAAAACGGCTAAAAATAACCGGAAAAAACCGGGTAAAACCGGTTATACCCGGTTAAATTTATAACGGCTACTTTTTTTTTATTTTTTTTTTATTATTTTTTTTAAACGGGCCACGTGTATATATATAAAAAAAAAATAATAATAAATAAATAAATAAACCCGGTTATAACCGGTTTTATTAAAAACCGGGTATACCCGGTTATATAACCGGTAAAAACCCGATCCGGGTAAAAAACACATAACCGGTCCAACCGGTTCGGTTATAAAAAACCGGATCGGTTTTCGTATAACCGGTTTTGTAGAAAACCGAATCCGGTTTACCCGTCGGTTAAAAAAAAACCGGGTACAATGTTGCACCTCTAATCACCACTACGAGTCTCACTTGTGATGCTAATACGCTCCTCGAGGAAAATTCAATTGCATACTCTTATTTTGGTGCATACCAATGGACAAATCTCCACCATTCATCTAGTTTGATCTAATGGTGAGAATTAACCTAAGATTTAATATGAAAACCTAAGTCCATGTTTTTTCCTCCTTTTTCTTTGTCTTTTTTCTTTCTTTTTTTTCCCCATGTTTTCTACTTAACGTTTTTTATTTTCATTTTTTTTTGTAATTCAACTTTTTTCACTTTTTTTTCAAGTTCACGTCTTTTTTTTTTTTTTTTTTTTTTTGTCTTTTGTTTAATTCATTTTTTTTAATAATTAACGTTTTTTCTTTTCGATTTCATACGTTTTCGTTTGTTTTCAAACGTTTTCCTTCGTTTTTTTACGCTTTCGTCTACTTTCAAACGTTTTCGTCCTTTTTACACGTTTTCAAACGTTTTTGTTCGTTTTTATACATTTTCGTTCGTTTTCATACGTTTATATACGTTTTGTCCGTTTTCGTCTGTTTTCAAACATTTTCACCTATTTTTTTATGTTTTCGTCTCTTTTCAAATGTTTTCGTCTGTTTTCGTCCGTTTTTTTACGTTTTCAACCATTTTCGTTCATTTATATACGTTTTCGTCCATTTTTACGTTTTCGTCATTTTTTTGTGTTTTCATACGTTTTCGTCCGTTTTCATACGTTTTTGTCCGTTTTCTTACGTTTTTATCCGTCTACGACCCTTTTCATACGTTTTCGCCTATTTTCTTATGTTTTCGTTCGTTTTCATACGTTTTCGTCCGTTTTCATATATTTTTCATACTTTTTCGTCCGTTTTCAGATGTATTTTTACGCTTTCATACATTTTCGTCTGTTTCGTACGTTTTCGTCCGTTTTCTTACGTTTTCGCCCATTTTCATCCATTTACATACGTTTTCGTTCGATTTCGTTCGTTTTCGTTCTTTTTCATATGTTTTTGTCCGTTTTAATCAGTTTTCCTTTATTTTCATCCATTTTTCATATGTTTTTGTCCGTTTTCATACGTGATTTTACGCTTTCATACGTTTTTGTCCGTTTTCATACGTATTCATCCATTTTCTTATATTTTCATCTGTTTTCTTACGTTTCTGAATATTTAGTAATATCACTTGTGATTTTCTGAATATCACTTGTGATTTTCTTATGTTTTCATCCATTTTCTTACGTTTTCCATACACTTTTTAATATCACAATTGATATTCAGAGTATCACTTGTGATTTTCTGAATATCACTTGTGATATTCTGAAAATCACTTGTGATATTCTGAATAGCACTTGTGATATTCTGGATATCACTTGTGATTCTCTAAATATCTATCACTTGTGATTTTCTGAATATCACTAGTGATTTTCATATTACAAAACATTAGTTGAAAATCACTTGTGATATTCAGAATATCACATGCGATATTCAAAATATCATTTGTGGTACTCAGAATATCACTTGTGATATTCTGAAAATCACTTGTGATATTCTGAAAATCACTTGTGATATTCTGAAAATCACTTGTGATACTCTGAATATCACATGTGATACTCAGAATATCATTTGTGGTACTCTGAATATCACTTGTGATATTCTGAATATCACAATTGATATTCAGAGTATCACTTGTGATTTTCTGAATATCACTTGTGATTTTCTGAATATCACTTGTGATATTCTGAATATCACTTGTGATTCTCTAAATATCTATCACTTGTGGTTTTCTGAATATCACTAGTGATTTTCATGTTACAAAACATTAGTTGAAAATCACTTGTGATATTCAGAAAATCACTTGTGATATTCAGAATATCATTTGTGGAACTCAGAATATCACTTGTGATATTCAGAAAAGCAAAGAATATCACGAATATCACAGAATACCTCTTATGATATTCAAAAACGTATGAAAATGTCTGAATACGGCCAAAAGCATTTAAAAACGGACAAAAATGAATGAAAACGTATGAAAGTGTAAAAACACATATGAAAAAGGACGAAAATGTATGAAAAATTGACGAAAATGAAAGAAACAAACGAAAACGTATGAAAACGAACAAAAACGTAAGAAAACGAACAAAAACGTAAGAAAACGGATGAAAACGCAAGAAAACGGACGAATATGTATGAAAGCGGACAAAAACGTATGAAAGTGTAAAAGCACGTCTGAAAACGGACGAAAACGTATGAAAAATGGACGAAAACGAAAGAAAATGGATGAAAACGTATTGAAACGAACGAAAACGGATGAAAACGGACGAATATCACTTGTGATTTTCTTATATTTTCATATCACAATTGATATTCAGAGTATCACTTGTGATATTCTGAATATCACTTGTGATATTCTTAATATCACTTGTGGATTTCTGAATATTACTTGTGATTTTCATGTTAAAAACATTAGTTGAAAATCACTTGTGATATTAAGAAAATCACTTGTGATAATATGAATATCACAAAACATCACTTATGATATTCATAATATCATTTGTGGTACTTAGAATATCACTTGTGATATTCAGAAAATCTAAGAATATCACATGTGATATTCAAAAAATCACTTGTTATATTAAAAATATCACGGAATATCACTTGTGATATTCTCAATATCACAAAATATCTTTTATTATATTCAGAAACATATGAAATTTCTGAAAACGGCCAAAAGCATTTAAAAACAGATGAAAACGTATGAAAGCGTAAAAACAGATATGAAAAAGGACGAAAATGTATGAAAAATGGATGAAAACGAAAGAAAATGGATGAAAACGGACGAAAACGTATGAAAACGGACGAAAACATATGAAAACGGACGAAAGCGTAAGAAAACGGATGAAAACGCAAGAAAACGGACAAATATGTATGAAAACAGAAAAAAATGTTTGAAAGCGTAAAAGCACGTCTGAAAACGGACGAAAACGTATGAAAATGGATGTAAACGTACGAAAACGAACGAAAACGTATGAAAACGGACGAAAACGCAAGAAAACAGACGAAAACGGGCAAAAACGTTAGAAAATGGACGAAAATGTATGAAAACAAACAAAAACGGATGAAAACGGGCGAAAATGTAAGAAAACAGGCGAAAAAGTATGAAACAGGCGAAAACGGAAGAAAACAGACAAAAACATATGAAAACGGGCGAATACGTAAGAAAACATGCGAAAACGTATGAACGCGAAAAAAAAGGAAAAAAAGTGAAAAAAAAAAGTGAATTATTAAAAAAAAAAGGTGAATTAGAAAAGAAAAAAAAAGAAAAGAGAAAACGTTAAAAAAAAGTAAATTAAAAAAAAAAAAACGCTATATAGTAAAAATAGAAAAAAAAAAAGGGAAAAGAAAATAAAATAAAATAAAAAGAGAATAATTAGAAAGACAAAAAGATAAAGAATTGGAAGAAAAACATGGACTTAGGTTTCCATATTAAATCTTAGGTTAATCCCCACCATTAAATTAAATTAGATGGATGGTGGGGATTTGTCCATTGGTATGCACCAAACTAAGAGTATGCAAAATAAAGTGACTCTACGCTCCTCTCACCACCACATCATTTGCTAACACAACACTGTAACTTCTTTTTGTTAGATATCTTTGATGTGATTGTAAGTCATTAGCTTTATATAATGGAATCTAGGGTTGTTTAACGGCTAAGGCTAAAAGTAGTGGTGGTGAGAGGAGCGTCCTCACGAGTGAGACTCACTAAATAGGTTATTTGTTACGCGTTAGCAAGGTTAAAAATGAAGAGAAAGGTGACCATGATCCCCTATGGGTTTTTGTGCAAAAGGTGGTCCGTCATGAGCTTTAATTATTAGCTTATTTGATTTATAAGTGTGTGTGTGAGGTATTTTGTGAAGAATATTTGTATAAAGTGAGTATTTTAATAAAAGGTGAGGGAGTGATGACAACTAAAGGTGAAACGTGAGAGGTAGTGAGAAACGATGAATAATGACGTGACACACAAAAGTCTGAATTCAAAACTTTAATACATACAAAAGTCCTAATTCAAAACTTGTGTTGTGATAGCAAAAAAAAATAAAATAAATAATAATAATAATAATAATAATAATAATAATAATAATAATAATAATAATAATAATAATAATTAATAAAACAAAAAAAAACTAGCTACATGACTCATAAAATTATCAAGTTAGATACATTTTCAAATAATTATCTGAAGATTAATCTACAACAGATCAAACTGAGACCGATATAAAACAAAATGTGAATCTTGAAGAGATATCGAGACCGACAATGGTACCTTATAATATCGTTTTGTCTTTTAACCAATTTGGTCCTGATTCGAGCTGATTTGAGAATTTAATGTATAATTTGTTGGTTGAATGAGAATTTTCTGTTAAAATTGTCGATTTGCATCTAACCTTACTAGATCAAGAGCTTGACCAACTTAGCTGATCTCAACTAGTCCGATTTTTATTAACTTGCTTTATAGTTTGCACCGATTTTAGACCACATAATAATGTCTCCAGTCATGTAGTTTCATGACAGGAGTCTTTAGGGGTAAGTGAGTTTTGATTTTGTCCCACATCGGTGAGTGAGGAATCATTTAAACAAATTATAAGTAAGAAAATGGACGTATCAAACATGTGTAGGCATATGTTAAATAGTCCTAACCATAAACCTATTTAAATCATGTCTACGCCTTTTTAACTTATGTTTTCGATCTCTTCAACGGGTCATTGCCTACATTGGTTTTTACCAAGGTTACAAATAGCGCGACGCGTGGCGGCTTAACTAAGCCTCACGCCTTAGCGGCCAAGACGAAGCTTTTGCGTTTATAAGGCGGCACAAACGATGAAAATATTTATATATTTATATCATATTTTATATATATCGAGTTTACAAAAAGACGTGGCATAAGGCGTGGCGTGGCGGCATGACCAAGCCTCACGCTTTTTTAAGGCCTTTGCGCGCCTTTTAGAACCATTGTTTTTACTTATATATTGTAATCTCTTTATTGTGGCATTACCTAAACGTTTTGTTACTTATATTCATTCACTTTTAGTCTTCTACTTGACCGATTGTTTAACATAAATTGAACATCATGATGGACCTATGTTATATGACATTATGTTTAATGTAATAAATTTTAACAATTCTCATAAACAAAAAAAAAAAAAAAAAAAAAAAAAAAAAATAGTGCCTTTCTAGCTATCCTGGTGTTGAAAGTTGTCTAAAAGTGTTGTTTCAAAGCATACTTTATAAATCACAGACATATTACATCATTTTAAGAACTGTATATGTGATAAAAACAAATGAGAAGATATATTGGGACGAAAAATTGTACTGTACAGTATTGCTTTGTAGCATGAATGACTTTGTCTCATAAAAAATTACGAATTTAACGGGTCTCCAAGAAAATGGTTGAAAGACGAGAGTTTTTAAAGAAAAAACAAATACATGAATTTTGGTTTTGTCTCACATGGAGAGATGAGCAATGATGAGAGTAATTTATAAATAACACAATAGCGATTTCAAGTATATGTGTGTTTATATGTGTGTTTGAACTAGCTGAAAAGTCTTTGTCATGATCTTCTTCAGCCAGGAAAGCATGCATTTTTTTACTTGTTATTTGTAACTTTTATTGATCTTTTTAACAAAATTTAGATACCATATTAACGTATGTTACATCACAATATTTTTTAGGTACAATGTTTTAACATTTCGTGACATTTTTTTTAACACACTTTTTTTAAGTGTAAAGGGTGAATTATATTAATACTCAAAATATTTACATCATAAGTCTACTAACTGTTTTGGACAGACCCAAAAACAGATACAAAGACAGAAATATACTCAAACTATTACATCAGATATCAACAATGAACATAACTGTTCTATCACACAAACATCACAACTATTTCTTAGCTTTCACCAGGCACCAAGAAATAGGATTCACCCTTAATACACCTTACCATCTAGCTACATTTCCATCAATTTTCCTATTTAGAGCACTCATCCTGCCACTACAGTACTCAAAACAGAGAAAATAGATGGCATCACTAGGAACCATATCCCCTCCAAGTCAAGGGCTATACCAGACATTCTACATTTCCATCTCTAAAATGGCTTCAAATATCTAGGAACACACACCTTGAGGGAGTAACCAACCTGTCCTCCTGTGGGAGTGTAAAGAGAAGACCATGAAGTGTCATCTTTCACCACTCTCAATTCAACTCAACTTACACCCCCTCCTAGATCAGCTACCCTTCTTGATTGGAAACCTACTTTATGGCTAGAAAAGATACCCAAAATCTATATTTATTCTAACTATAAGAATCAATTTCTATCCCAGACCAATTGATCTTATACCAGAAATAACAAGCTTGGGACCTCAAAAAGCCAAGATACAAGGCCATCAATCAAGCTGATCTGAAATTTTCTATACTTTTCAAATGTTGAAACGTAAAGAAACATGGTTAAAACCATATCAATTGCAGGAAACAAATCACCCCTGCTATTCCAAGAAGTGCTTAGAACAAAATGACCCAATATCTAAAACCACATACTGTTTTTTAGACATCTGCCAAACACTCCTTAAAATCCTGTTATCATACCATCCTCAACAAATACTTTGCTTCACAATCCAACACCTTCTATACTTTTCAAAATGTAGTTATAGAATTTTTGACTTTCAATGATAATAACTTTGACTTAACACTATCTTTAATACTTTTAACCACCACTTCCACAGATCTCTTCTCATCCTTGGATAACCTCCAATTTCTTTCTTGCCATATGAAATATATAGTAGCAGCTAAAATGATTTTGTCAACAGCCCAACCAAAATTGTTTTTGACTTGTTTTGTAGCAATGGTAGTACAGTTATCATATAAACCATCAGTCATGTTAAGATTAGCAGCCATCTTCACCATTTCTACCCAAACCTTGTTAGCATACGAGCATTGAAAGAATAAATGCTCATGAGAATCACTTCTACTTTTGCACAGGCTGCATAGAACATTACTACTCACATTCCATTTCTCCATTCTATCCTGTGTTAGGAGTTTACCTTGGATAGCTAACCACAGAATAACACTATGCTTTGGAATGAATTGTTTGAACCATACAACATCAAACCAATTAACTTTAGGCCAATTATCTCTCATATTTGCCCATGCTTGTGCAGTAGTAAATTTAACTTTGTGCCCTGCATTAGTTACCCAAACCACTTTATCCATCTTGTTATCTTGAATGTCAGGCACAACAATATTTTGCAACTCCGGGAACTTTTTAATCAAACTATTAGGCCAATTTCAACCATTAGCATTAATCAAATCTGCCACCACAACATCTTTATTAAGCCTGGCATCATAAATGTCTCTTGACGTAACATAATCACCAATTGGTTGACAATCGCTCCATCTATCATACCATACAGATATATTCTTCCCATTACCAACTTCATACATCACAGGCTCTTTTATTTTGTCTCTTATTCCCATCATAGTTTTCCAACCCCAACTATCACTAGGGTCCACCTGAATGTTCCAAATATTGCTACCTTTTAATTTTACCACATTAACCCATGTTGCCCATAAAGACTTTTTATTCTCCAAGATTTTCCAAAACTGTTTAGTAAGCAGAACCACATTCCATTTTCTCAATGATTTAAGCCCTAAACCACCTTGCTCCTTTGGCCAGCACACTGTCTTCCATGCAACTCTAGCTTTTCCTTTCACTGAATCATCAGCATTCCACAAGAACCTTTTAAACAATTTGTCAAGATCATCAATCACAGTACTGGGCAATAAGTACACAAAAGCCCAATATAATTGCATTGAAGCTAAAACAGAGGCTATTAGCTGAATTCTCCCTGCATAAGACAACATTTTGCTCCTCCAACAATTGACTTTTGCTTCCACTCTATCAATTAACACTCTGCAATCTTGAACACTTAATCTTTTGGCCAGTAATGGAACTCCTAAATATCTTACAGGTAGATTTCCACTTTTGAAAGGTAAGATCTGCAATAACTCCTGATTTTCATTCTGTTTTATACTTCCAAAAAACATTGTGCTTTTACCTAAATTGGGATGTAAACCAGAAACCAAACTAAACTCATCAAAGGTCCTTTTCACAACTTCGATAGATCCTTTATTACCCTTACACAAAACTAACAAATCATCAGGAAAACACATGTCAGTGAGTTTTTGCTCCTTACATCCAAAATGATACCCAAACTCATCAGAATTTTCAACATTCTTCATCATAATCAGATTAAAGACTTCCATAACCAAAGTAAACAAATATGGTGATATTGGATCACCCTGCCTAAGCCCTCTTCCCCCTTTAAAATAACCATGAGATTCCCCATTTAGACTTATAGAAAACTTAGCAGTAGATACACATTGCATTATCCATTTCACCATCTGAATGTGAAAACCAAACCTGACCAGAATTTCTTCCAAAAAAACCCAATTGACAGTATCATAAGCTTTCTGAATGTCAATTTGCATAGCACACCTCTTTGGACCATTCTTTTTATTGTACCCTCTTAATAATTCTTGTGCAATCAGAATGTTATCCTAAATATGCCTACCAGGTATAAATGTACTTTGATTTATGTGAACAACCTTTTCAAGCCCATTCTTAATCCTATTAGTAAGAATCTTACTAATGCACTTATATAGAACATTACAACATGAGATGGGTCTAAATTCAGATACTTTGTTAGGGACACTTACCTTAGGAATTAATGCAATCAAGGTGTCATTTACTTCTCCCAATAGCTTATTGGTCTTGAAAAATTCTTTCACAGCAAGGCACACATCATTACCAACCACAACCTAAGCTTTTTTGAAGAAATCAGAAGAGAATCCATCAGGTCTTGATGCCTTATCACTATCAATATCAAAAATTGCTGCTTTAATCTCTTCATCAGTCACTTCTTTAATCATACTCTCAGCTTCATCTTCACTTAACTTGCATCTGATAATATCTTCCAATATAGGTTCCACAGGCATAGAAACTCCTAAAAATTTTTCAAAATGATTTACAAATTGTTTAGAACATCATCCCCTTCAAATCTTACACCCTCTTTGTTGGTCCCTTTTACTTGGTTATCAGTAACTACAAAGCTAAAATAACCAAGTTGTATGACTTTAAACAAAGATGTATAAAAGATTAACAATAAAGAAACGTAAACATAAGAGACAATATTTTCCAACGTTTAATTCTTTATTAGAAGTTAATAAAAAAGAATCGTACCCAAGTGTTTGTGGAATAACACTTGGGATTGAAAACGACAAGTATTGTATGGACTCCTCACTAAACTCAATCTATGTTGAGTGACAACTTAAATTACCCACTGAGCTATCTCAGGGGCTTGTGTTGTTCTTTGGAGGAGTAAAGTGGTTTGTGAATGCTTTGCATTAATTGCACAAACTTGTCAACTTTTACTCCTCACATTTGCTTCCTATTTATACACAAGTATAGAACAACTAGTAATACATTGGACATTAAGCTTCCTTAACAATATCTTGAAAGATATTATTCTTCTGGCAAGGAACCTTCATTGAGTTAAGTCCAAAAGGCACTTTCTGATGACAGCCTGGTTTTAGCCAATTTGGGAAAGTTTGACATTAAAGTGATAAAATACTTTAATAATGCAGCTCAGACTTTCCCGCCCAGTCCCGCCAAAACTTCAGTCTTCTTGTCATCAGTCTTCAGTACATTCAAGTTGTTGAGGAGTCATGGGGTTCAGTGAGTTATTGTCATCCTCACTGAACCCATCACCTTCTTTTTGGCTTAGATCACACTTCACTGAGTTCCGCCTCACTGAATGGAGAACCTTTCTTCTTAGGCTCGGTCTTAGCTCCCGGAAGGTGACTCACTGAGTTACTGTTCACTCAGTGACTTGTTTACACTTAGGGGATTTTACGTTCAAATCCTTGTTAGAGAAAGATTGGGGAATTCAGTGACCCAACAATCTCCCCCTATTTAAACATACAAATAGCCTAAGTGTTTCTTGATTCAGCATGAGTTGTCAGGGTCCTTCTTTCTCTTGCTGAATGTTTGTTGTAATTGTAAGTAGGACATAACTTTTAAACAAAACATCAGTTTATTCATAGCTATTACATTTTCCTACAAATTACAAACAAAATAAAGATAGTTGTTGCAGATCAGATGTTCAGATGATAGCCAAGTCCCTCAATCTTAGCTTTCTTTGATCTCAGCAGGTGTTTCTCAGGATGCTTCTCAATCTTGGCCCTAAGGTCCTTACAGAACCTTTGGTTTGCACCACTTTGTATAGGAGAGGCTAACATCAGGTACGTTACCATTGCCTTGACCCCTGCCTTCTCTATATCAGACCATCTTTGGAAAGCAAGGTCTCCATATTCATCCGTAAAGCATAGACCTCTTTCAGGGTGTTCAAGCACAGTGTTGTTCACGAAGGTGATTCCTTCAGGAACGGACCTATCACAATCCAATCCTGGGACCTTGATCTCAGGCTCGGATTCAATGTGCTTCCTTTTTCTCCTGGTGGCAGTTGATGAAGCAGTTCCTATTGTTGGAGCAGGAAGAAGGGAGGGAATGTTGAGGGCTTCAGGCATTGCTCTCAGTCTTTCATACCTTTCATTCAGTGACTTGAGAAGGTGATGAACAACGGCGCCATTTTTCTTGGCAATGATGGGACGGAGTTCATCAAGTTCAGTAATCCCAAAGTCAGCAAATCTGAATGGGTTATGAGTGTCCATGATTCTTTTATCAGCCCCCTGAAGACAGTGACCATTGCGGGTTTGGTGTTCCTGTAGATTTTAATGTCAGTGATGATTTCAGGCTTCAACCTTTCCTTCATCACCCAATGATATCTTTCAACCCTGGTCTTCCTGATTTGAGCATCCCTTTTCAGCTTTGCTTCCCTTTCCCTTCTAAGAGCATTCATCTCTTCTTCCTGAGCCTTTTTAAAGGCTGCACCAGCTTGCTCAGTAGCTAGTGCCTCAGCATCCAGACCAATCTTCTCAGCTTCCTCATGAACAACCTGTATCAGTTCAGGCTTGCTCAATCTCTCTTCTTCAGCTACCTTTGCCATGTACTCAACTCTTTCCATATGGGCTTGTATTTGGTCATTGGTGAGTTGATATATTTTTCCATGGATTTCATATGGGACCCTGATTGGTTCATCAGGATCGACTCTGACCATAGTGGAGGCAGGCTGGAGCACAGTTGTAGGTTCAGAGGTGGTAGCGATGCTTTTTCCTCTGTCCTGAATGAGAGTGGAGGAGGCTGGTTCCTCTTGGGGTGGAACTTGAGTGATTGGTGTGGCTTCAGTGACATGCTCCCCCTCAGTGTGAGAGGGCTGTCCAGCTTCTTGTTCATCAGTAATAGGGGTTTCAGGAACATTCTCCCCCTCAACAATTGCCGGAGCTGCAGTGATGGCAAGTGTTAGAGTTACTGAAGATGAAGTAGAGGTACCCTTGAAGACTTGAAACATTTCCGTTACCATTGACTTAATCTCCGCAGTATCCTGATGGATGATAGATACCTTGGAGTCAAGTGCAGCCTGAGTGTTTTCAAGGGCAGTCATTCTGGATCCCATTGTCCATGCCAGAGAAGTGGATTTCAGGGATTGAGCTGTCACTGATGCTTCCAACTGAGTAAAGGAGGACTTGAGAGCCTCCACGGTGGAGCTGAGATTCTGAACATTTGAATCCCTTATCAAACCAAGTAGCTCAGTAAGAGCTGCCGAGTTTACCTGGTACGTCTCAGATGCCTGAAGAATTTTCTTGTTGAGCTCAGGATCATCCTTGACTGATTCTTGAACCGACTTAACCCCTGTAGCCAGCTCTTTTAGGGATTCCAAAAATTGATTGATGTGAGAAGTCATTTGTGTCAGGGAGTAGGTGACACTGGAGTTTTGCTCCCTGACATCATCATTGTATTCTTCAACAGCATCTTTGAGAACTGACATCTCGTCAGTGACCCCCCTGTACAAAACATTGGTCATTCTTTTGATGAATCTTTTGAAGGCTTTTTCAGTGAGAGGAATTTGAGCGTCTTCTGAGGTTTCTGGCTCGGAATGTGTTTCATCTTCATCATGGTTAGAGGTTTGAGGAGACTGAGTAACAAGTTCAGGGATTGTCTCCTCATCCTCCATATCATCTCCGGCCGTGAAGACTTCCTCGTCACTGTTAAATTCATCATCGGAAAATAAGACAGCCTGAGCATCTGCCAGGGAGGTAATCTGCAACATTTGGAGGTTATCCGGCTCCTCTTCATAAGAAGATTTGCCTTCGTTTTGGCCAGGTCCTGACCCCTCAAATCCGGTAGGTTGGGTTTTACCTACCTGGTCTTTAAGGCCAGTTCCCAAGTAATGCGCACCTCCGGGAGTGGTTATGGGTTCCATATCAGCGGGTGGTGTATATCCCTCTGAATCTTTGTCCCCCGTGACCCCTTCAGACACTGGTGGGTTTTTCTCAGTGTCATCCTGAGGAGTCGTGAATGTTGTGTCCCTATCAGCGGGTTGTATGTTTCCCTCTGAGTCTTTGGGATGAGTTTTTGTGCCCTCAGAAAGCGTTGTTTTGCGAATGTCCTCATCAGGCAGTTGAGTGGTTGTGTCCCCCTTTCCAACAGGCTTGTTCTGGCCTTTCGAAAGTTTAGGAACTTGAACTCCCTGATACTTGGGTTTTGATTGACCCGAGCTTTTAGCAGGATGTGATATTTGTGGACCCCCTTCTCAGTGGAGTAGTGCTGCCCCACCGAGGATTTAGGATCCTTTACTCCCTGAGACTCTGGTTGTGATTTGCCAGAGCCTTTAGCAGGATGTGAAGGTTTGGTTTGTTTCGGCTCAACTGTCTTGTTTATGACAGTAGAGTCTTTGGAAACGGGTATGCCCGAGGACACTGAGTGGGATTTCTCAGTGCCCTCCGTTGGCTTTTGTTGCAGGCCTAGTGACTGGGTTATTATACTCAGGGTGTCCGCAGTCAAGGGCGGTATTTCATGCCCCTTTTTGGCAGCCTTAGGGTCAGAGGTCTCCGTGTCGAGTGACTTGGGTTGAGCCACCTTCCTGGACCCCTGTCCCTTCTTCCTCTTCACCTTTTTGGTGGGAGAGGGAACTGGTGATATAATATTGTCACCCTGGATAGCAGTACGCATATATTGGGTCAGGGTGACGGGTGTAACCTCTAGAGGGTCACGAGAGTAATTAGCCTTGTGTAACACTTCAGGCTCAAAACCTACTGCATCAGGCTTTTCATACTCAGACCCAAGCAAGTCATATAGGGCACAGGAAATGAATCTAGGGTATGACATGAGTTTTTGCCTAGACTTCCCCCCAAATTTTGCTATGAGGTCCTTGAAGATTATTTCTCCAAGGTCAATAAATCTACCCTCAATGAGACTGAACAATATCATTGCTTGAGTATTGTTCAATTGCTTAGTAGAGGATTTGTTTCCCCAGAGGACCTGAATGACAAAGGTCATTATTATCCTCCAGGGAGCTGGGAACCAGGTCTTGATGATTGGGGCTTTGGATAGTAGGACCGCAGGTGACACTTCAGGGTGAAGTTTGTCATAAGGCCCTAGCGTCAGTAAGACCTCCTTCACATCTTTATCAGATGGTGGGGCAATGTAGGTCTGTGTGTAATCAAGCCTAGTGGCTTTGACAAAAGTTTTATAGTAAAGAGTTAGGGACTTAGTTCCATTCTTGACTGTAAACATTATTTTGGCCTCTTTTGGCGCATCAGGGCTTTCAACCTCTGCTATGCACCAAAATTCCCTCAAATATTCAGGGTAGATGACTGAGGGGGTTTTTGTGAATGCGGTGGTCAGAAAACAGTTCTGAAGGAACTTTACCACTTCCTTGTATTCAGGGAACCCTGCAGGGTAGGCAAAGTTCCCCACCACATTATTCTTTGTAAGGTCTACGCTTTCCATTTGGAAATCCACATTGGGTGCGTATTTTATGACCTTAGAAGAAGCCATTTGGGTTAGATAAAAGGCCTGGTTTTGAAAAAAAATGGTATTGGTGAGGGAAACACACACAGTTTTGAAAAACAATTTGCAAGAGTTTAGTTATGATTTTTAAAAGCGTGTGTGTTTTCCCTTTTTGTGGGGGTATTTATAGTGGGAATTAGGGTAGTGATGTTGCGGATATCAAAAATTTATAATATTCAACCGAAACGGCATAATAATATAGGTTTGAGATCCGCATTAAGTATCACGATTCCCACTACCCCTATTTTCTCTCACCCTTTGGGGTGCCTCTACAAATAATGCACTTTTGCAGGAAAACGATCATCACAATTTTTGTGTGTGAGGGAGCATTTAATGCTCAGTGGTGTTTGATGAGAGAGATGTGGGGGCCCAAGGAGTGGATGCCAGTTATGTAAGTGACATATATTCCTATATTTAATAGGATTCAGTTACCTACCTTGGACATTAACTAACTAAATACTTAGAGCATTTAGTTAGGGTATTCAATGCCATTTTTCATCCTGAGCCCCCTGAATGAATTATCATTCAAAAAAAAATTTCAGGAAGGTTGTTATCAGGGACCTAGAGAATTTACATCATGTTGGAACATTTTTGATCAGTTCCCTGATTCTATGTCTAACATGCCCAGTTCAACTTTCAATCTTGTGAAAGTGGGTTCATCCAAGGGTTTAGTGAAGATATCAGCTAGCTGATACTCAGTGGGGATGAAATGTAGTTCAATTTCTCCATTAGAGATATGGTCCCTGATGAAGTGGTATCTGATGTCAATGTGTTTGGTTCTTTGATGAAGTACTGGATTGTTTGAGATGGCTATGGCACTTGTATTATCACAAAAGATAGGTACCATCTTATACTGTATGCCATAGTCACTCAGTTGGCTCTTCATCCATAGTACATTTGCACAACATCCTGCAGCAGCCATATATTCAGCTTCAGCTGAGGACATGGCCACTGACTGTTGTTTCTTTGTACTCCAACACACAAGTTTACCACCAAGAAATTGGCAGGATCCTGAAGTACTTTTCCTATCCATGTTACATCCTGCATAGTCAGAGTCAGTGTACCCTTTGAGATCAAATCCTGAACATTTTGGGTAATACAAACCAAGGTTTGGAGTACCCTTCAGGTACCTGATAATCCTCTTGACAGCAGTGAGATGTGATTCTTTAGGGTCAGCCTGATATCTGGCACACAGGCAGACTGAGAATTGGATATCAGGCCTTGAGGCAAGTAAGTACATCAGGGAGCCAATCATTCCTCTGTATTGGGTTTGATTCACTGATTTTCCAGTGAGATCAGGGCCAAGGTTGTTTGGAGGAACCATAGGAGTTTTTACTGAAGAGCAGTCAGTGAGCTCATACTTCTTCAGTAGGTTCCTGAGGTATTTTTCTTGGCAAATGGATATTCCTTTCTCAGTTTGTTTAATTTGGAGTCCAAGAAAGTATGTGAGTTCACCCATCATGCTCATTTCAAACTTTGTGGTCATCAGTTTCTCAAACTGTTTGCAAAGTTTGTAACTTGTTGAGCCAAAGATGATGTCATCAACATATACTTGGACAAGAATGACATCATCCTTTGTTCTGTAGATGAACAGTGTGTTGTCAATTCTTCCTCTGACAAACTTGTTTTGGATCAGGAAGGCTGAAAGAGTTTCATACCATGCCCTGGGTGCTTGTTTCAGTCCATAAAGGGCTTTGTTAAGCTTGTAGACATGGTTGGGGTATTCACTACTTTCAAAACCAGGAGACTGTTGCACATAAACATCTTCTTTGATGTTACCTTTCAGGAATGCAATTTTAACATCCATTTGGTAAACTTTAAAGTTCATGTAAGTTGCATAGGCAAGGAAGATCCTGATGGCTTCCATTCTTGCAACAGGTGCAAAGGTTTCCTCATAGTCTATACCTTCCTGTTGATTATATCCTTTGGCAACCAGTCTTGCTTTGTTTTTAATGACTGTGCCATTTTCATCGGTCTTGTTCTTAAAGACCCATTTCAAACCAATGATTAAAACACCCTGGGGGCATTCAACAAGGGTCATGACATCATTTCTATCAAATTGTTCCAATTCATCTCTCATGGCCTGAACCCAACTCTCATAATTCAGGGCTTCTTTGACATTTTTAGGCTCAATTTCTGAGAGATAGTCAGCATAAAGACATATATTGGCAGTGGCAGCCTTGAGTTTAGCAGCCTTGCTTTTTGTGAGCATGCATTCAGTGGGTTCACCAATGATATTCACAAGCTCAATGATTTTGGATCTAGTCCAGCTATCCTGAGGTTTGGGATAGGAATTTGAGCTTGTAGGAGCCTGATTAGGATCAGACTCATGAACATGAGGTGACTCATCAATATGTGCTTCAGTGACTACTGTAGGAACAATTTGTTCTGCGGGTTCCTGAACAATGTGTTCAGTGGTGTCAGTCTCATTTGAGACATGCTGAGTTTCAATGAACTCACTGATAGGTGGTTGGGGTAGGTTGTGAGGGGTGATGTAATAGGAGACATCAGCATCAGCTTGGTATTGGGTTGAGGGATTGTTCTCAGGATGATACTCATCAGGAGGATATCTTGATGAGTTATCAATACCAATATCTTCTACTGAGGAATTTGAGAACCTGATGGATTCAGTGCTCTCATCAACAGTGATGTGATAAGTTTCCTCAGTTTGTTGTCTCCTTGTGTTGAACACCCTGAAGGCTTTAGAAACCAAGGAATATCCCAGGAAGTATCCATCATCAGCTTTTGCATCAAATTTACCCAAGTGATCCTTGTGATTATGTATAAACACAGGACACCCAAATACATGAAAATAGCTAATGTCAGGAATCCTTCCTTTGAATATCTCATAAGGAGTCTTATTATGCCTTTTCACAATGATTGACCTATTTTGAGTGTAGCAGGCTGTTTTAACTGCCTCAGTCCAAAAATGTTTTGAGAGGACTGAGCCATTTAACATTGTTCTTGTTGCCTCAATGAGTGTTCTATTTCTCCTTTCAGCTACTCCATTTTGTTCAGGAGTATAGGGAGAAGTGAAATTTTGAGAAATTCCTTTCTCATCACAAAAACACTCAAGGTCTTGGTTTTTGAATTCAGTGCCATTGTCAGTCCTGATCTGTTTAACTTTGACATCATTTTGATTTTCAATGTTCCTGACAAATGACATGATGATTTCAGCTGCCTGACTCTTTTTGGTCAGGAAGTAAACCCAAGTATATCTTGAGTATTCATCCACTATGACCAGAGTATACTTCTCATGGTGAATGGACATTGGACTGACAGGTCCAAAAAGGTCCATATGGAGAGGATGTAGGCAGCTTTTGATGGAAAAGGTTTGTTTGGTTTTGAATGATGCCCTGTGGTGTTTTCCTTTTTCACAAGCAGAACAAGGCTTGTCTTTGGTATACACCAGGGATGGAAGGCCCAGAACTTTGTTCTGTTTGGCCAGGTTGTTGATGCTCTTGAAATTGAGATGAGAGAGTCTCCTATGCCATAGCCAGTTGATTGTCTTACTTGCCTTTGAGAATAGGCAAGTCCCATTCTGAGTCAGGGATGACATGTCAAGGACATATACATCATCCCTCCTGGGGGCAATCAACACAATTTCCTTATTGGCATTAAAGATGGTCCCTCTCTTGTCATCAAACTGAACTATGTATTTGGCATCACATAGTTGGGAAACACTTATCAGGTTGTACTTAAGACCATTAACATAAGCTATTCTTGTAAAGACTATACCATTGCAGTTTACTGAACCATAACCTTCAGTGGGAGCTGATGAGTTATCACCAAATACTACTTTGGGTCCTGGTTCTTCCACATATTTGTGCAGAAAACTTTTCACACCAGTCATACTTCTGGAGCATCTACTGTCTAGATGCCAAGTAGGATCCTTGATGTGTTTCTGCACAAACAGTAAACTGGGTTAGTTTTTCTTGTTGACCCACTTTCTAGTGGGCTTAGTCCTCAGGGACTTTTTGAACTCAGTTAGTGAATCATGGTCTGAAGTAGTGTGACCTGAGCTTCCACATGTTTTACATTTTGTGGAGGTTGATGCCTCAGGTGACTGAGAAGTGTTGGTTTGGTTTTTCCTTCTGGACTGAATCACTTTGTCATGTCCCCTGGTTTCATGGGAGGGATCTCCACAGATGTCACAGCATTCTTTCATCATACAATCATCAGGAAGATGATCATTGAAACCACAGTGAGGACATGGTGAGAAAGGCTTAGCCTTCAGTCTTTGTTTGGAAGGTGTGGCATACTGATAGCCTTAGGTTTTGTATAGACCCCTTGCTTTTAAAGAAGCAGTGTGGGGGATGTGATCACAAGTTCTGTGGTCCTCTTGTTTGCATATCATACAAAACAGGACTCTGTAGCATTTCTCAGTGCTGTGATTTGGATAATTTCACAGCTCACATCTCCCTGAGGGTCTGGGTGTGGTTTTAGGTTTGGAAGAACTTGAGGGTACTGAGGGCTTAGTTGATTTTGAGTCAGAGTTTTTCTTAGTAGACTCAATTTTCTCACTCAGCATCCTGACAAGTTCAACAAGCTGATCAACCTTTGAATCAGTGCTTTCAAGCTTCACTTCAGTTTTTACTGAAGGTTTTTGGTGTTCAGTGGGTGCAGGAGTAGGTCTTTTCAGAATAGTCCTTCCTAACCCTGATTTCTCTTTTGGAGAATGTGGTTGAAAGACTAATGGTGCAAGATCAGAATTGGGTTCTGCTCCCTGAAGATGTTTCAGTGGAGGGAGTGGTGAATCAGACTTAGACTCAGTGATGGACTCAGTAGGACTAAGTTCATCAGTGACTCCTAGCAGCTCCTTGATAGCCTGACTTTCAGGCTCCAGGATTCTTCCAGTGTTAAAATTTGGCAATTTACTATCAGGATTGTTTCTTTCAATCCAATCACTGGGTATGGGAGCTAGTTCTTTGCTAGAGAGTATGTTGGTTAATAGAAAAGTTGTAGGATGGTTACTCTCCCCAGAGACTTCCGTGAGTTGATCATCACCCAGACCAGCCTTTTTGGGGCTGGGTGAGAGACTCAGTGTTTCATAAAGTTTGGGGTTTTTCTGAGTCCATTTCCAAATAATTTCCTTTTCTTTCTTAAGTTCTTCCTGAAGAGCTTGATTTTGTTTTACAAGTTCAGAGTTTTGAATTTGAAGTGTAACACTTTCAAGCTTGGCTTGTTTTAAGGCAAGTAATTCATCTCTACAATGATTTAATTCGAAACTCAGTTTGTTAAATTTTGAAAACAAATTAAGTCTTTGCTCTTCAACATACTTAAGATCAACATTAATATAATCTAAGTAAGATTTCCAATCATCATTATCATCCATAGAAAGTAAAAGATTTACCTTCCTCATAGTGATGTTGACCCATTCACCATTTCTTGCATGACTCTTCCCCACAGCAAGTTTGTTGTCTTCTGATAGAGCCATCAGGGCACTGATGTGAGCTTCATCATCATCAGAGGACACTTCAACCTCATCCCAGTCATATGTTTCAGCAACAAGCCCTTTGTTCTTGGCTTGAGTAGGCTTTGGAGCCTGAGGAGGCTGAGAGACTGTTGAGGATGATTCAAGAAGGGCAAGTTTAGCTTTTGCCTTTCTGTACTTGGCTTCAAAGTCAATTTGAGGGACTTTTTCAAATCTTTGACTGGACTGAAGCATTTTTGGTTGAAATTTGCTGGGGCCTGAAAAAGAGTTATTTCCTGAAAACTTGAAGGATGGTTCTGAGGTTGTTTTTGAAAAACAATCTTTTGCAAAATGACCCATTTTGCCACATTTAAAACATTCAGTGTTGTCATTTGCTTTAGAGGGAAATTTGTTTTTCTTAAAAAACCTTTTTGAATTAGCAAGGAGTGCTCTTTCATGAAATTCAATTTGAAGATCATTAAGATACTCCTCACTGGTTCTCTGGTCAACCTCATCATCAGAACCATCCTGAAAATCCTGCACAACACCTTTTGAATAGAAAGCAGTTGATATGGGTGAAATTGTTAAGGCCTTTTTGGTCTCCTGAACTTTACCAGGGTATCTCCTGGTGATAAGATTGTCTTCATAGACAAACTTCCCATAGATGGCAGGGAGCTCAAGGTTCTGAATGTGGTTTGCATTTCTCAATCCCTAAGAGAAGTTTAACCACTTCTCAGGAAGACTATTGACAAAGCCAACATTTATCTCATGTTTTGACAGTATAACACCATCATTGGTCAGCTCATTCAGGAGGGTCTTATACCGAGTATAAGTCTCAGAGAGACTTTCAGAATCCTTGGCCCTGAAGGTATTGAATTCAAGCTTCAGGTCCATGATTCTATTCTCTTTGGTATCAGAAGGCCCTTCATAGCTATGAACCAGGTCAGTCCATGTCTGCTGGGCAGTGGGACAGTTGATCACTGATTCCATTATATCATCAGGAAGGCATGATATAATGATGCTTTTCAGGCGCTGGTCTTGATTGACCACCCTCCTTTCATCTGGGGTCCACTGAGCTTCAGGTTTAATTAAACCTTGGGCAGTTGTTGGGACATATGGACCATCATTAATCAACTTAATGTAATATGGTTCCATCCTAGTTAAGTAGCAAAGCATTCGCTTTTTCCACTTATTAAATTTGCCAGCTTCTAGTCGAGGGGCAGTTGCTGAATAACTTCCACCCTTTTTGTCGACAAGTTGGGGAACATCTATGTCAGCCATAGTGGGATCTTGATTTTAAAAACTTGGGCACTCTTAAGTTTTGAAAACAGGTTTAAGTTTTACAAATCAGAGGCTCTGATACCACTTGTTGGTCCCTTTTACTTGGTTATCAGTAACTACAAAGCTAAAATAACCAAGTTGTATGACTTTAAACAAAGATGTATAAAAGATTAACAATAAAGAAACGTAAACATAAGAGACAATATTTTCCAACGTTTAATTCTTTATTAGAAGTTAATCAAAAAGAATCGTACCCAAGTGTTTGCGGAATAACACTTGGGATTGAAAACGACAAGTATTGTATGGACTCATCACTAAACTCAATCTATGTTGAGTGACAACTTAAATTACCCACTGAGCTATCTCAGGGGCTTGTGTTGTTCTTTGGAGGAGTAAAGTGGTTTGTGAATGCTTTGCATTAATTGCACAAACTTGTCAACTTTTACTCCTCACATTTGCTTCCTATTTATACACAAGTATAGAACAACTAGTAATACATTGGACATTAAGCTTCCTTAACAATATCTTGAAAGATATTATTCTTCTGGCAAGGAACCTTCATTGAGTTAAGTCCAAAAGGCACTTTCTGATGAAAGCCTGGTTTTAGCCAATTTGGGAAAGTTTGACATTAAAGTGATAAAGCACTTTAATAATGCAGCTCAGACTTTCCCGCCCAGTCCCGCCAAAACTTCAGTCTTCTTTTCATCAGTCTTCAGTACATTAAAGTTGTTGAGGAGTCATGGGGTTCAGTGAGTTATTGTCATCCTCACTGAACCCATCACCTTCTTCTTGGCTTAGATCACACTTCACTGAGTTCCGCCTCACTGAATGGAGAACCTTTCTTCTTAGGCTCGGTCTTAGCTCCCTGAAGGTGACTCACTGAGTTACTGTTCACTCAGTGACTTGTTTACACTTAGGGGATTTTACGTTCAAATCCTTGTTAGAGAAAGATTGGGGAATTCAGTGACCCAACACTCTTCATTACAAATACTCTCAACTCTATTTTTGTTTCTTTTTGCCTTGAGAGTGCTATGGAAAAAAGCTGTATTCTTATCCCCATTGTTAAGCCATAAAACTTTTGCCTTCTGCTTTAACAAACTTTGCTCATCACATGTAGCTTGATAATATTTGTTTAGAGTTTCAACTGCTTCCTTCTTAAATTTCTCATCATGAGGGTATTTATCCACAAGCATTTGCTTAACTTTCAATTCTTCTTTCAACAATTTCACATTCTCAAATATATTTCCATTCTTCCAACTCATGTTGTTTAATGGTTTTTTAAGCTTCTTAAGTTTCTTGACCACTTTATACATATAACAACCATCAATATTTTCCTCCCACTCCTTTTTGACTGTATTAATGAACTCCTTTTTATCAGCTATGAAATTAGAATACCTGAAAGATTTGTGTTTTTTAGGAATACCATCTTTCATTATAAGCATTGAAGGACTATGATCTGAAATCATGTATGGCAGAAACACCCCGCGAGCAGTTTGAAACTTGCTTATGAATTCTTCATTGACTAAGATTCTATCCAACTTCTTGAGAACAGAACATTTAGGATTCTTCAAAGATTTAGTCCATGTAAAATGAAAACCACTACTACATATGTCATCAACTTCCATATTGTTCACAGCATCTTTAAAGTCATTCATATCTTGGGTACTAATAGATCCACCAGATGAATGTTCAGATACATCTAATGTAACATTAAAATCACCCAGGATAACCCATGGATTCTTACCAACAACTTGCTTATTCAAAACACAATCACCCCATAAACTCCTTCTCTCAACACCATTATTACTAGCATACACAATACTACAATAGAACTGGATATTATTATGAACCAATTCTACTTTGCACATAATATTTTGAGCTGTCATATTGATTACCATCATTCTAACATAGAGAGGATTCCAACCAAGCACAATTCTACAACTTGATGGGCTATATTGCACATTAGAAATCCATTCCCACTGTCCAAACACCCTATTACCAACTCTCATGATATTATTATGCTTGAGGTGAGTTTCAATAAATGCACATACCTGTAATTTTTCATCTCTAATAAACTTCATTGCTTCATTCTGCTTCAATTCGTTACTCATTCCTCTAATATTCCACACTGCTAATTTTAAATCCATTGGGAAACTTCCAACAAATAACACTCAGTTATCTAACAGAGTACCCCTTCCTTCAATCTCATCTGCCAATTAAATTCCAATCCTGCATTCACATCTTTCCATCTATTCTTGAAATAATCTTTCATCCCATGTGTCCAATTTTGGTATTCTTCAACAGTTGGTGATTGCTTATTAATTACAAACCTGTCCACAATTGTTTTAGATTTCATATCCAAATTCTCTTCTTCCTTTTCCTGCTCATCAACATCAGTTAACACAGCATATTTGTTTGCACTCTTGTGAATTTCTTTAACAGTATCAGGACTAACTCTCCATACTTTTTCCACTGCTGGTGGTGATTGAACACTACTACTTACTTCTTCATGAATACTCTATACAATCTCTTTACCTTTACCATTCACTTTAACCACATTATTTGCCATACTACCCTGCTCATTGTTCATCCCATTGTCTTTACTCTTATTCTGAACTTCTTTAGGCCTGAAAACTTGTTTTTTCAGTTGAAAATAATTGTTTCTTCCATTATTCCTTCTAGACTTGGCCTCAATAAAACCATCATTATCCTTATTCTGTACAACCTTGTTATCATTCTTAACCTCTTTCTTCTCCTTTTCCTTCTGTACCATATCATTCCTTTCCTTGACTTTTTCTTGCTCAATTTCTTCACTAGTTTTAGGCCTCACTTTACAACCTTGCAAACTATGACCAAAAACATTACAATGAGAACAAATCATAGGCTTCCATGGATACTCAACATTCACAGTCTTCCTTCTCTTAATTTGATTCTCACCATCTTTCTACACAATATCAATTTTATCTGGTAAACCTTTAGCAGCTTCCATTTCAATTAGAACCCTTGCATACCCCAATCTACCTTGTCCTTTAGAACACATGTTAGCAGTCATTTGATCCACTATTACTGGCCTCCCCAACCTGCTAGATAAAGCACTAATGCCCCTCATACTCCAAGCTTCCAATGGAACATTAGTTAGCTTAATCCAAACAGGGATTATACAAGGATCAGTTTTAACACAACACACCTCTGGACTCCACTTTTGGACAAGTAATGGTTTCCCATTGACTAGCCAAGGGCTTTGTTCAACTACCAAATTCAATCCATCCTCATGCTTAAACTTGAAATAGCACATATTACTGTCATCAACTACAATGTCCTTTAACCCATACCTAGACCACATTCTTTTGAGATTGTAGTTTATTTCATTAACATTCATATTACATCCTAGAAAATATCCACAAACAGTAAGCTACCAGTGTTTACTTCCTTCTTCCACAACATCATCATAAAAAACAACAACCTCTTCACCATCATCTAATTTCTCAGTTTGAATGAAATCAAGCTTGTTGCTCATAAAACTTTCATTCTTAGTAACAGCTTTAGCATATGATTTAGCAACTCCATTTTCAACATTATTATCATCAAGTTTCATAGCACTAGGAACACTTACATTGGAATGCACTTTAGGTCCATTACTTTTAACTGAACCACTCACACTGTCACCAGATGTCTCCTTATTGATTTCCTGCCTTCCATCATCGGCTACACTTACCACTGGTACCTCCTTAACAGTCTCATTCACCACTACCTTATTCAACACTTCAGTAACTCCCTCAGTCAAATTACCTTCTGTCACACCCCCAAAATACCTGAATGGCAGCGGAATGGAATACCTGGGGGTGACTGTCATAGCACCACAGTTACAGTTATATTGAACGACCTAAAGTGTCGTTTTGAAAATACATCGTTTGATTCATTCAAAATATTCAGAGTTATAAAACATAGGTCCCAAAAGTCTTGGAAATTTTAAGGAATTAAGTTTAGTACAATCAAACGATAGTTCATAAGTGCATGAAAATCCAAAATGAGACGCGTCATCCTTGCTACTCAATGATATGACTCCATGCATGCCATGAAGAATATGTCTTAATTACCTGAAAATACATTGCAAAAACGGTCAACAATAATGTTGCTGAATAATCATAGGTTTGTAAATTAAATCGTATGTACATTGGCCACAAGTATAAAGTAAACCGACAAAATGTCAAAAGTAATACATTGGCTCTTAAGCTCATGACCCCGAAGCTAGACGTTACTTGGCCCCAAATGAGTGTTTACCAGACACTCTAAATATATTAGACATGAAATGCATCCGTTTTCCCGTTAGAGCAACCCAAACACGGATGGAGGAGTCACCCTCAATAGATCTATTCACTCACTCTCGCTTGTAGAATAATTAACGGTCCATGATAATAAAGGGGACTTGTTGTGACGTGGTAATAAGGCAACTTAAGCAATGTAAGGAATTTAATACTTTGGCATGTACAAAAATAAGTGATGCAATGTATTCTCCCCCGTGGGATTTGAAATCAAAATATTGAATTAAAACGGGGCTATGAGAACTCACCTGAAGTGATAATACAATGTGATGAAATAATCGGTACAACAAGGCGCGAACACTAGCCGCAACCTAATATGAGTAATAATGATCTACTTTAGATCATGCCGTGATGTAATGAATGCACATGCACATGATACCTATACCACTCGTAACTTGAAAATACTAGTTATTGTCAAAGTAAAGTATTTTCCATACTTAGGAAAAATAAGTCCAACTAGACTTATAGAAACTTGTCGTAATCTATCGTATATAAAATGTTAGTGTTATATTTCTCGTTTTAAAAACCTTGGAATAACGCCTAGTAGTCGTATAAATAAGCCTTGGGTCATACGTACTTCGTTAGTTAAGAATATAATTCTTGAACAATAAATCTAGAAAATATAGTATTTAGTACGTAGTTATATTATTTCTATTAGTGACTATAAATATATATATAGTTTTGACGATTTTAAAACGCGTATAACTTTGTCGTTTTAAGTTCATTTTCCTCGTTCTTTATATCCACGGATTCGTCTTAACATGTATTAATATATTTTTGATAGTTCGGCTCCATTAGATTACGTCTAAAGCCTCTCTTTGTCCGTCGAAAATCGTCCAACAGCACGTTATATTTTCAGAAAATAGTTTTCGTCGTTAAATTTGCAAAAATCATAACTCCTTCGTTATAAGCTCGTTTTAATCCGTTCTTTCGCCCACAGCTTCGTTTTTTAAAGTATTTTCTAAATCTTTGGTCAAAAATTACCCATCATCTACTGATTTTCCCACGTTTTCAAAATAGGGACAGTAGGTACATATATAGTTTCAAAAATCATTTCCATGGTTCCAAACTAGTTTCAACTTCAACCAAAACACTTTCAATCACCACAAATCTAGTCTAATCTTACCATACACCTTCTTAGGGTGTCATGGGTTCCTAAACATTATAAATCAAGTGGATCTAACAAGGATCTAGCTATAATCTATCTCTAGGCTCAAAAGTTATATATGTATAAAATGGAGTGGTATAAATAACATATGCATGTAGAACTTGTATATATATCATATGAACATTATAAAAACTTGGTAAAATTATAAAAATGAGTTTCATACACTTACTTGAAAGATTAGTGAGCTTATGGAGATGAAAACTTATAAAACCTTGGGTTTTTATCACAAAACCCTAACTAGAAATACATATGAGACTTAATTAACACTTGATCTTGAAAAATTTATGATCCTTGCTTGTTGTTGTTGTTTTGGTCGTGTACCCCCAAGGAAGGAAGAGAGAAAAAAAGTTGTTGTTTAGATCTTGTGAAATGAGGTGCAATGTATATGTATATGTTATATATATATATTATATTAGACAAGCTATGACAAGTATTTATGAGTTCGTAGGATTTTCAAAGTCTTGTAAGGAATTAGTATGGAGGGGGGGGGGGCTGCATTTATGGAAGGGGGGGGGGAAGAAAAATGAGGTGTTGTGTAAGATATTTGGTAAATCTTGCATTATAATGCATATATTAATAGTTTTAGGGAATACCGGGTACCGAGTTAATTAAAAAAAATAAATTTTAACGGAGTTAACCGGGACATAATAAAGTCATAAAAATTTTAAAAATATGTTGGGTACAAGTATTGAGTATTTGGAAAATTATTGTTTAGTTTTTACGAAAACCGTCGTAAATAAATTAGGCGTACGATATAAATTAAATAAATTTCAAAAATACCGGGTAAATTAATATTATAATTTTTATATTATTAAAATGAATATAAAAATATATTGGGATCATAGTCGGGAGTGTCGGACATGTTAGTCACATTATTGGTCGCGTGTTAACGTTTATTTAGAAATAAATATACGTAAAAAGTCAATTATACCAAAAGTATTAATTTAAATATCCTACGAGTGGAATAGTATGCAAATGCTATAATGATGATATGCAAGCCATTTCTAGTCCATATGAAGTGTCCCTACCGATGATTTCATGAATTCGTAGCTAAACCTGACTGGTTTCGCGAATGTAAATATTGACGATGCATGAATTCGCAGCTTAACCTGACCGGTTACGCGAATTTAATTACCTATAAACTAAATTTACGATGAAATGAATAAAGTACATGAATAGTGTTTTCTCTTCGGAAATGAATAGTGTCATGTGAATAGTAAATTTTCTGAACGCTTCTCGAAATCTCAAACTGACACAAAAAATGATGAATAGTAAAATGATGAATAGTGATCGGTGAATAGTAACTGATGAACAGTAACTTCCGAGATGAATAATGAAATTTTGACATCTGAACAAGGACTTGAAATTACGAGTTGTGACAGTCTTCCCCTCTAAAAAGGAACTTCGTCCCGAAGTTCAGTTTTGGTTGGTCCCTGAAGTATATTTAGTAAAAAGACGTGGATACTTGAGTTGCATTTGGTCTTCCCGTTCCCAAGTAAATTCGGGTCCTCTTCAAGAATTCCAGTGAACTTTCACAATAGGAATTCGACTTTGCTTCAAACGTTCGACCTCACGGTCCATGATTTCTACTGGTTCTCCTACCAGGTTTAGGTTTGTCATTGGGTTGGATTCCTTCCAATTGGAATTATGAGTCACTAATCTGAAAGTCATTTTTCGGGATTTAAAATTATGAAACATGTTTGTGTAATCCTGCTACTTTCTAACAAGGCTCAAGTCTGAGGGTTACTGGCCTACTCTGTCTGAAATATTAATGGTCCAGTGTACATCGAATTTAACTTCCCGGATTTTTCTGAATGGTATCATGTCTTTCCTAGGCAGAACCTTTAACGTGACCC
>JARVZY010009900.1:0-27359 GCA_030686995.1 Artemisia argyi | reverse complement strand
TCATCATCATGAGTCTCCTAAAAGAGGACTTACTAGAATAACGTGAGGGGGGGAAAGAAAGGGTTCAATAAAGAACGATTTCTTGGAGTTCTAGAAAGTCAACAAATGACGTATCTAGGTTATGTGCAAGTGAATATATATATATATATATATATATATATATATATATATATATATATATATATATATATATATTTAATATATTACGTATAATAGTATATATATGTATATATAAGTATATATGTGATTCTAACAAATAGAAGACAATAACAAATTATATCTAAATAATTGACGAAATCAAACAATGCATATTTATCGAAGCATGGCAATGAGTTGTGAAAGAATGGCGTACCCGGTGGTCTTCAAAAGAAATCTTCAACATCATCAAGATGAAATATAGACTTTGAAAAAGTCTATGTTGAGAGAAAAACCAAGATTGCCTCAAGGAATGTTCGTCTAGCCATTTGATCTCCATTGTCCTTTTGGTCCAAAGTTATTTGGTCCAAACATGTTTAACATTTGACTCGGGTGCATGAAAGGTGGTAGAATGCCCCAAGGATTGTAGCTTTGTTGGTAGTTCCACATTTGATTACTATTGTTATTATAGTTTTGTCTATTTTGATTTCTTCTTGGTTGAGGTGTTTTAGACCTAGGATGAGAATTATTTGGTTTTCTAGGTGGTGGAGTTTTAGATCTTATTTTGGGTTTAGACGATCCTACTTCGGTCTTTAAAGACAGTTTATAAAAATCTTTAACTTCTTCATCGTTGGCAAGAGGTATTTTCTTATCATTAATAAGTATATACTTAGGATTAGATTTTAAAGGTTTTTGTTTGTTGAGTTCACTTTCAAATTTTACATTTTTAATCTCGCTTGTTGAAGCCTCATTTGAATTAAATCCTAAGCCGGTTTTGTCTCCGGATGTTCTTTGAATACTTATTATTTTACTAAGTGATTGACTACTATTTTCAAATTTGTCAAGTTTACGAATTTCTTCCCTAAGTATTTCGTTTTCACCTTTAAGCTCTTGACATGATTTACATCCTTCAAAAATTTCTTTACCTTTTTCTAGTTGATGTATTTTAATTTTTAGTTCAAGTACTTCACTTTCTAATTGATTGTTAATGTATTTTAGTGATTTGGTTTTGGCCATTACTAGTTGTCCTAATTTGCATAGTTTAATATATTCCTTATCTAGATCTTTTTCATCTAATGATATACTTTCATCACTAAAATATTCGGTTTCGGAACGTACCTCATTTGGTGAATTCGCCATGAGACATTTTTCTTCCTTTGTCGTTTCATTCTCATCATCATCACTATCACTCCAAGCACCTCCAACAAATGCTCTTTGATTTTGATCTCTTGTCATCATTGGACATTTTCCAATAAGGTGATTTGGATCTCCACACTTGAAACACTTTCTTTCAATCTTGTTGTTCTTGTCATCTTTACTCTTTTGAAATGTTTTCTTTTCATCATACGGTTGTCTTACGAATCTTCCTCGCCTTTTGAAGAATTTCTTGAAATCTCTTACGGCCATGGCGTATTCTTCGTCATCACTTTCGGAAGATGAGCTATCTTCGATACTAGATTCCTTTCTAGCTTTCAAGGCGATTGACTTGCTTTGCTCTCGTTTTTCCTTGACCATTTCAGAGTCCTTCTTAATGATGACTTCGTAGACTTTTAGATTTCCAATTAATTCGTCAAGTTGCAAAGTTGACAAATTCTTCGATTCTTCAATAGCCGTCACTTTAGCTCGCCATTTTGGATGAAGAGCCCTAAGAAACTTCCTAACAAAATTCTTACTAGGAAAATTCTCATCAAGTGCTTTTAAACTTGTGATGATAGTGTTAAATCTAGCAAAAGCATTGTCAATTGATTCCTCTTCCGGAATCGTGAATTGCTCGTATTGTTGAACAAGTAGATCTATCTTATTATCTTTGACTTGACTATTACCTTGGTGAGTTATTAGTAAAGAGTTCCAAATTTCTTTTGCGGTTTCACACATAAAGATCCTTTCGTACTCTTTACGTGGTAGCGCATTATAAATAACCATTTTTGCGTCATTATTTTTAGCAAGTTTTCTTTTTAAATCATCATTTTGTTTTTCAAAAGGTACGATTTCATCTTTCTTAGTTTCCGGGTTATTTTGAATAGGTAAAAAATCACCATTAGTAATAACATGCCAAAGATCTAGATCTTTTGACTTCACATAAGTTTCGAATCGATTTTTCCAATATAAAAATCCATCACTTTCAAATAGTGGTGGTCTTTGCATAGATTGCCCTTCTAAATATTTTTCAGATTCCATAGATCGTTGCAAGTTTTAAAATACAATATATTTTAAAGATCTTGCTAGACGTGGCTCCTGATACCAATTGTGGAAAACTAGAAGAGGGGGTTGAATAGTTTTATGTCCTTTTTAAATTTATTTCAAAAATATTTTGTTGGTTATAAAAACTTTCGATTCGATCTTAAGTGAATTCAAGCAACAACCAATATAAGCAATTCTAAACTAATATTGAAAGTATTGAAATACAATGAAAAAAAGATAGAGTTAGAAAGATCAAACCACAACACGTGAATTTATAGTGCTTCGGCTACAAGGACACCTTCCTTGCCCTACTCCACTCCCCGAGTACCACACTCGAGAGTTTTCTTCACTATGTCAACAAACTCCTTATGGTGGAGAAACCTTACACACCTTGGCTTACACAAGTTAACGACACTAAGCTAAATGTCGAGTTCTAATCATAGCTAGAACCAATCTCACACCAAATATCACACCACGTGATCTTCACACCTTAATCACACCTTCACACCTTCTTCAAGACTTAAGACCGTCTTCACACCTAGTCAATCTTCACACATTCTTCTATGCACAACTAAGTCACAACTACTAAACTAGTTTACAACACACCAAGATTCTACAATCAACAAATATACACAACACCTTAACAAATAACTATCACTAGTAATATATGAAACTAGCTATACACAACACCACTACAATAAGATGGATGTAGAGAAGTGTTCTTCTTCTTGCACTTGAATGGATGAAGCTTTGGATCACTTGGAAACAAAGACTTATGAAATATATGATCAAAGGATTTTAGATCTAGAGAAGAAGATTGGATCAGAAAGTTTATAGTGCAAAAAGGTGAGAAAAATATGTGGAATGATCCAATATTTATAGGGCCAGAAAATACTGTTCGGGAGCGTGCCGGTCCCCTTAATTGTAGGCCGGTCCCCTTAATGATTAAGGGGGCCGCCTAGTAAAATTAAGGGGGCCGCCCTCCTGAACGTTTGAAAAGTTTTTCTGGATAAAATTTGCCCTTTTTGGTTGGAAATTTGAAATCATATTTTTGTGGTTTAATAAAGCTTTACCAAAAATGATTTACAAATATATATAAAATGTTAAAATCATTTTATATAATGTTATGTATTAATATAAAATTTCCTTTGATCATGTAATGCATAAGTTACTAAGTTTATGCATACCTTGAGTGATATAAGATGTAGAGGTAAATATTTGTCACCAAATACTTGTTTATGTCTTATTCTTGACTTAATTTGATTTAAGTTTTGTGATTATCAAAACATAGGTTTATTGAGAAATATTAATAACACTCACAAACATTATTTATATCAACAAACTGCGTATTGCTTTAACAGTTATGGGGTATGGTAACTTAGATATAGCTTCAACTTTAGCCTGGTCCACCTCTATTCCGTTCCCTGAGATCTTATGTCCTAACACAATCCCTTCTTTCACCATGAAATGACACTTTTCCCAGTTTAGCACCAAGTTGGTTTCCTCACATCGTTTAAGCATCTTTTCTAGATTAGCAAGACAGCGGTCGAAGGAGTTCCCGAAGACCGAAAAGTCATCCATGAACACTTCCATGCTGTCTTCCATGAGTTCGTGAAATATTGCGGTCATGCATTGCTGGAAAGTGGCGGGGGCATTACATAGCCCAAAAGGCATCCTTTTTGTAGGCAAATGTCCCATAAGGGCAGGTAAACGTGGTCTTCTCTTGGTCCTCAGGTGCTATGGGAATTTGAAAATATCCAGAGAATCCATCCAAGAAGCAATAGTACTCGTGTCCAAATAATCTCTCTAACATCTGATCAATGAATGGTAAGGGGAAGTGATCTTTCCTCGTGGCATCATTGAGCTTTCGATAGTCGATGCATACCCGCCATCCAGTGACTGTTCTCTGGGGCACCATCTCACCCTTGTCATTCTTAACTACAGTCATTCCACCCTTTTTAGGTACAACCTGCACAGGACTGACCCACGGGCTATCCGAGATCGTGTAAATCAATCCTGCATCCAAAAGTTTTATAACTTCTTTCTTCACGACTTCCTTAATGTTAGGATTCACACGCCTCTTGGGTTGCATGGTAGGTTTATAATCTTCTTCCATGAGAATCTTATGTGTGCAAAAAGTTGAGTCAATCCCCTTAATGTCGGCCACACTCCATGCGAGTACCCCCTTGTATTTTTTTAGGACCTCTAAGAGTTTACCTTTTTGTTCATGTTCCAAGGAAGAGTTTATGATTACCGGGAGTTGATCCTTTCCCTGAAGGAAGGCATACTCCAAATGGTTAGGAAGCTCTTTAAGATCTACATCAGGAGGTTCGATAATAGAAGGTTTGAGCTTGTTTTCGGGCTTTCGGAGCTCGACATGCTCCGTTGCCTCTTGTCTGGGGTAGAAGGAGACTGCACTAACATCCTCCATCTTTTCTACCTCTAGCAAAGGCAGAAAACTCTCGTCCCGTAGCCAGCCTTCATTGATCTGTTCATCGACACAACTATCAATGACATCTGTGAGTTCATCTACTTCCCCGATAAAATAGAGCCGGTTGGCTGCTTCGAGGGAGAGGTCCATAGAATCCTTAATGTCGAAGGTTGTGCTATCGTTTCCCACTCGTAAGGTTAATTTGCCATCGTAGACATCGATGACTGCACGAGCGGTAGTAAGAAATGGTCTACCTAAGATGATGGGTACCAAGTCATCCTCCTCCATATCCAGGATTACGAAGTCGACCGGGAATTTGAATTTCCCAACTTTGACTAGCACATTCTCGCATATCCCTACGGGGTATTTGACCGATCTATCGGCTAGTTGGATGTTCATACGGGTAGGCTTCAATCCAGAGTATCCTAGTCTACGGAACATAGAGTGAGGCATTAGATTGATACTCGCTCCCAAATCGGCAAGAGCATTCTTGATTGATAGAGGTCCTATGGAGCAAGGCAGGGTGAAGCTGCCCGGATCGTCTACCTTTTTTGGTAGCCCTCGGTGGGTCACTACTGAGCATTCTTCCCCCAGGGTCACAAGACCCTCTAGTTTCTTCCAGTTAGCAAGTAGTTTTTTAAAGTATGTGCTATACTTTGGCATGTGATAGCAAGCATCAAGGAGAGGTATGGTGACAACCGAGTCTTTTAGGTAAGACAGGAATCTCTTGTTATCATTCTCAGTTTTCTGGTTCCGTAATCGGGACGGAAATGGGATTCTCACAGGTTGGGTAGGCAGGGTTGATGGGGAAGGGGTCGTCAAGGGCAGTTGGTCGGGGGTATTACCGCCGACATCCTCCTCCTCCTCCCCAAGTTTGTTTGGATCGGGGGTGATGGGGGACGAGTTTGGGTAAGGAGGGTCCTTGGTTGTTGTTCCAGCTCGAGTGGTTATCGCGAGCATGGGGTCTTTTTTGCTTACTGATGGTGTTTCAAGATTATCTAGGGCTGAGTTAAGCTTGCTGAAAAATTCTCCAATATCCTCCTGCTGCTCGTCGAAAAGCTCATTAAGACCTTTCATTTGCAAGCCTTTTTCTTGAGTGAAGTGACCAAGGTCATCTTCAAAAGTGCTCCTGATTTTGAATTCGGGGCCTTCCTCCCCTTCTCTTCTTTTTACCAGATTTCCCTAAAGGGTGTAATCGTCATTTTGGTAAAAAGGCAAAAGGGAGGGATCAGCATAAATGTCCCCTCCTGACAAGCATGCATGTTCAGTTGTGGCTGCTCCTTCGCATTCCTCTACCTCATGCGGGCCCCCACAGTAATCGCAGATCAAGTAAGGATTCGACAGCTGTTTAGGTAATTGCGATCCAGCTAGGTATTACACTCTTTTGTGAATTTTTCTCAACCGATCTGAGGTGATTTCAGAAATGCTAACAGTCGACTCAGGTTCATCCTAAGTGTCATCCTGGTCTTGAGCATATTCTTCAATCCTATCCCATCCTTCCTCGGCACTAAGATTGGCCAATCTTCCTTTTCTAGATTGGTTAATTCCGTTTCGGTCGTTAGAGGAGATATTATCGTAGAAGATTTGGACCAAGAGCCAAAGCTCAATGCCATGATGGGGAACTTGTCTTATTAAATCTTTGAATCTAGTCCACGATTTATGGAAGGGTTCATCCTTCCCCTTCCGGAAATGGAGGATCCTATCTCTAAATGCTGAGGTTTTTCCAGGCGGAAAGAACTTCTCATAGAACTTGGATATGAGTTGCTCCCATGTGAATATATATTCAGAAGGGAGTTTGTCATACCATTCTTGGGCTTTTTCATATAAGGTGAAAGGAAAGAATCGCAATCGGGATGTGTCTCTAGTAGCCCCATCCGTATGGAGGGTGTCTACTATTTTCAGGAAGTCCTTGATGTGTTGGATTGGATCTTCCTCATCTATTCCGCGAAACATACACACACTTTTGACAAGCCAAACATCGTTTGCATGCAAGACCTCGTTGGAGTGTTCGTTTGGGTAGACAATGGCGTTCGAGAAGCCACGAGAGGTTGGGGAGGAGTAGTCCTTAAGGCGCTTAGGAATGGGGGTTACGGGGGTACACGTCTCGTCGTTGAGTTGGGAGCTAGGGGTTGTGACATGATTTTCTAAATTTTCTTCAGAAAGAGGTGCATCAAAATCGATGGCAACGCTAGATGGTTCAGAAGTTGAGTGATATTGTCTCAATCTATGCATTTCTCTTTCGGGTTCCGCATAAGGCAAGACCAGGTTTCTAGTGGAACTACGACTCCTAGTGATCCTAAGGTTAAAGGATTCATCGCATGCCATGATGGCAGGTGGTGAAGAGTTACGAACAAAAACACAAAGAAATAAGATAGACTAAAGAGAACCTAAAAATAAAAATAAAATCTTACTAGAAAGGAATCTAGCAAGTAGACCTAATAAAAAGAAATTCTAACCTAGACAATAACTATTCCCTGGCAGCGGCGCCAAAAACTTGATACGTGGGAATCGCACCAGGCTTTACCTCTCAAGGGATCTTGAGAAGCTTACAACCCCCACCAGGCAGTGTACCTGATCGTTGTAGTATAGTATAGTGACAAGTACCGGGGGATTGATCGTTCAGCTAGGAATAGTGTCGCTAGGATTAGAAAAACTAAATACTAGTTCTAAAGGTGAGGGATGATTATTTTTGTGTTTTTATATTTTTTAGAAAGCAATTAAAATTCTCGGGTTTGAAGGATTTGGGCGGAATTAGTTGCTAATCAACTAACCCAATACTAAAGATGCAATCAAAATAAAATACAAGAAATGAAAATAAGCTAAATTATACTAAAGTTGTGAGCAATAAGTGGAGAAAATGTGTTTACTTAGATTTCACTACTCCCTAGACATCTTTTACACGTTAATTACTTGTTATAAATGCATGGATGACGGATCGTATTCCTTAATACCATTCATGGGGTGGCACACTTAACTCCCCAATTCTATGAGCTCTTATCTCCTCCTACACCATGCCCAGCACAACTATAGGGATTGTAAACAGTGGCTCATGCATTAAATACAACCAATAAAGACCTAGTGCGCGTCGGTTCATGTTTCTTAAGACATTCAAGCATGTTACCAATTGGAGATCTGCTAGTTTTCTTAAGCCTAACATATAAATCATTCATCCAAGACAAGTATAAACAAGTAATCAACACATAATTAACATCTATGTTTCATTAGATCCAAGCAAACACAAGATAGATCTAGCCTAGCATGATGGAATTAAGACAAGAACAAGATATAGACAACCAACACATAGACATATTGATTGAATTGAAAGAACACTTATCTCAATTACACATGAAAGGTATCAAGGGCTTGGAACCCTTGAAAAACCTGTAAAATTCGTACCAAGTTCGTACTTAGGGTTTCTCCCAAAACTTCTCTCTTTTTAATGTGAAAATTAGAAAACTATATATAGGAAAAGAGGTCTGACGGCGTCAAGACCAACATTGTGACGCCGTCACCGCGCCGCCAAAACTATTCTCGGACTGCCTTGATCTACATTTGACGCCGTCAAGACTTAATCATTTCCAGGCCGTCATGACTTTTACCCTTGACGCCCTACCTTCATGACGCCGTCAAATCTTTACTGGATCGTCATGAAATTTTGCTCTTGACGCCGTCAGGGAGTTACTCTTGACGCCGTCACCTACTGTTCCCAGCATAGAAAATTAAGACTTTGGCGTTTTCTTCACTTTTATGCTCCAAAAACGTCCGAATTGCTTCCTTTTCCAGATTTCACTCCCAAAGTACCTAAAATCACAAAAGGAACAATTTAGGGTAATATTTGATCAAATAAATTCGAATTCGGGCTTAAATGACCCCCTAAAAACGGATCATTTTTCGCCTCATCACTTATCATGAATATCCCCAAATGGATATGTTGTAGTCCTGAAGTTCTCAGGCTCTGGTAACTTTCTTGGTTACACAGTTGGAGATTAATTTGGTTTTCTCCAAGGCATAAGATTCTTCTTTCAGAGTAGTGCTCATAAACTCTGTCTCTTGCAGTACTTCTATTATTTGAATAAAGTACTTCTGCTGGGACAAGATTTGCTCGCCTTTCTCTTGATATCTCAAGCTGTCTTTCTGGGTCTACAGTTGATTCAAGAGTATGATTATAGTTGTTTCTTCCAAACACTCTTCTTGTCGTTCTGGCTGCTTGATATCGGCTTCGTGTCATTTGTCGATAGCCACGTATCTGGTCCTCTTGAGTTGGAAGTTCTGCTTGCGTCTGCGTAGAACCTCTATTAAGGACACTTGGCCTTGTAGAAGTCATTTCTTTGACTCCTTTCTGAATTGTTCTTTAAAGATTTTTTATTGGGATCTTCAAAGACGTAAATCTGTCCGTTACTTTTCTTTGTTGGAAGTTTCCCACTAATGGAGAAACTATCAAGTCTTTTAGCTAAACTTGATATTGAGTCTTTGAGGTATGCGGGCTGAGTCTTTTGTTTGATAACAGCTTGAACTTCTTGTTTGAGCTTGTCAAACTTTTCTTCAGTCTCCGTTAACTTCTGACTTTGTTTAGTTGCTAAGTAAAGCAAGGTGTTGTTTTGCTTTATGATAGCCTTTACTTGAGTAGCTAATCCTTCTTTGTAATCAGTTATTTTTGCAAAACCAACTGTTGGTGACTCGAACTCTTCAGTAGCTTGTATAGCTTCTTGATACTCAATAGTTGTCTTTTGATTGGCAATACTCATCCGGTGATGAGTTTCTTGACTTCGTGGAGATGGTGTTCAACCTTCTGGACTTTATGATTGAGGTATTCTGTTAGTCGAAGGGCTTCCTTTTCAACTAACTTTGGTTGCTCGGCTATTTCTTGAACAAGGTTTAGGACTTCCCTTCTAGTGAGTGGTTTTGTTTGTTGGATCTCAGTTGAGATTTGTTGGAGGCTTTTTCTGGTTTCACTCTGTGTTTTTCTTAACAACTCCTCACAGGATTCAAGCTTCTCTTGACAACTTTGGAATTTTGACTCAAGATCTTTTTGTTTTTCAGAAATATTTTTGAAATTTTTGAGTGCTACTTTAGAAAAGAGATTTAAACGATTATAAACACTCGCTAGATTATTAACTAAATCGGATATTGTAGGTTTAGAAGAACTAGTTTCGTTAAAGATGATATATTCAGGATCTACAGTTCGTGTATTATCATACCAATATTGTATTTCTTGCTCAAAGCGCTCAGACATAAATGTTAAAAACTTCATAAAAACCCTTGTTTCTGGTAAAAGACAGCGCAATTGCTTCTTCGAAAAAGTACCGAAAGAGTCGGGAAAAGTTTGAAGTTAACCGTTTGGTGAATCATAAAACAAGTTTGTAAATATAAAATATTGCGGAAGCTTTCTAGCGACATTTCTTTTCTTTTGGGTTCTTGTCTTGGACATCCATAGGCTTAGATATTATTGCGGCCCAATCGTTGTGCGAGAGCTTCCAGCTCGATGAGGATTCTTAGGGCTTCTTTGTTTTGGATTCGAACATCTTCCCTTTGGTCAGACCAATGGTTGTCTTTTGTTGACTTTCCAAAGCAGACTTGGGCTTTGCACTGTATGATTGCCTGTAGGTTTAGCATTGCTATGACTGCATCTTTTGCTGCTGATAGTTCGATATCTTGAGCGACTGATCTCCATGCATCAGATTTATCCATTCTGATTGGATTTTGATTGGCTCTAAGCTGGTACTGCCGGTACATTGCTCTTGGTTCTTCATGAGTAAAGATCGTTTTAGAAAAGATTCTTGGGAGTGGTTGAAAGTCTTCATGATTTCTTCGCAAGTGATCTTCATATTCTTCTGAGAGGCATGGGGGGACTGTAGAACTTCCTCCACTAAGTAAAGGGCTGCTGCTGCTAATTGCTTCATTTCTCCTGTGCATTCTGAAAAACAAAGATTAACAAGTCTTGAAAGAGAATCAGCTAGCGTGTTATGTTTTCCCTTTATATGTTCTATGTTAATCTTGACGCCTGTTCCTGTGTCTGCATCTGCAAACTTGATCCACCGAACCCTTGAGGATTTGTTGCTATTAGCTTTGTTGTAAAAGCTAATAATTGCTTGACAATCTGTTCTCAGAGTTACTTCTTGTTTATCAAGGTAGTAGATTTTTAGTTTCTCCGGAGCGTTGACACAGGTATTGATTTCAGCATCAATTGTGGATTGGGTTGTTGAGAATTTGCCACTAGCATATGCACAAACTTTTTCTGAGCTTTTTGGTCCTTCCTTACTGTCCTTCCATTTGACTATTCCTCCCCATCCTTCCATGCATCCATCTGTTTCTAGGATGATATAGGCATCTTCAGGCGGTATCTCAAGATCTGGAAGATTTTGAACTTGCACTTTGATTTTTCTGATTAACTCATAATCAGAGGGCTTCAATCTTTTGTCTCCATGAACATTTGTCTTTTCATATAGCGGCCTTAGGAGTATCCCAAGTTTTGGGATATGACTTCGAGCATAGTTAAGGATTCCTAAGAATGACCTTAACCCCTTCTTTGTCTTCAATTCTTCTTCATTGAAGTCTGCAATCTTCTTTATGATGTACGGGCGTGCGGCTATAACTTTATGGTTCCTTTTCCTATGACTGCTCCGAGAAAGTCTATTTTTGGAACTGCTATCTTCATCTTTGTTGGAGATAAAACTAAGCCATTATCTTTACAGATTTTCAGCATCTTTTCCAGGTGTTTTGCATGCTCCTTTTCATTTTTTGAGAAAACCAGTATATCATCGATGTATACTGCGATGAATGATTCTGTTCCTTTGAAGCATTTATCCATCTTTCTTTGGAACACTGCTGGGGCATTCTTCAAACCAAATGGCATAACTAGCCATTCATAAAGTCCTCCAGGTACTAAGAACGCGGTCCATGGTATTGATTCTTCATCCATGGCGACTTGATGAAATCCTGATTTGAGATCAAACTTTGAGAATATTTTCGCACCTCCTATTCTCTTAATGATCGTGTTTATGCCTGGTAGAGAGTATTGGTCCTTGTATGTATTATCATTCAAGGATTTATAATTGAACACCATTCTCTCCTTTCCTTTGATTTCTTTTCCCGTTGCAGGATCAATTGTTGTTCCTGAATTTACGATCATCGCCATCGTTCGGTGTCTGCTTTTGCTTGGACGAATAGCACCAATTTTAAGAAGACTATCAACATGCTTTCTGAATGAATCTTCCATTGCTGGTGTCACATGTTTTAGTGGTCGGTCTTCAATGGTAATGTCTGGATTGATAATATCCAACTTACAAAGTTCACCATTTTTCTTCCAATGCTTTAGAGGTTCTTCTCCGATGTATCCTTGAAGTTTTAACCTATCAATGACAGGCTTAAACTGTTCTAGGAATGCGTTGTTGCCTTCTTGGTTGAAATAAATAGATTCATTTATTTCAAGGAAATCTTCTTCACTTATTTCAAGTTCAGTGATGGCAACTTCAGCAACCTCAGATTGTTCTGAAGTTTTGATCTTGGTAACCTTCTTATATATGGTTATCTCATCTCCTTCTATGCGAATTCCTCCTTTCATGGACCTTAGGAAGTTAGCTCCTTTCAGCATCTCAATGCCATTGCTGTCATGCATATCAAATGCATATATGAGGGGAATCTTGAATTTGTTTCCTTCAATGAGGAAAGAGCCTGACTTTATTCTGTGAGTTGCTTGTTGTCTTGAATTTAAACCGTTGAAGAAGACGTTGTGGTTTAAAGGTTCAAGTGCTTCCTCTAGGATTACCCTCTTATTTATGCAGCATGTTGATGCTCCTGTGTCTATTATTGCACCGATTCCAAACGCGGGACAATTAGGGATATCAAACTCAACTTTTACATTGTAAAGTGAGTTAGTTATCTTTCTAATTTTTGGAATTGTCGCAGCACTTCCAGAGTAATGAATCTCTGCTTCCATGAAGGGTCTTGCTATGTGAGAATCATTTAACGGTGGGAATTCTTCACTAGAGAACTGAAACTTTTCTCCTTCTTCTTTCTTTTCTTGCAGTTGTGCTTTAAGCCTTCTTATTTCTTCATCCTTTTCTTCTTCAAGTTTCATCCGTTCAGCTTTAAGTTGATCGATGATTGCAATGTTTCTTCCTTCTTATTTCTTCAAGAGCATCATGGACATCTTTTATCAGCAATCTTTTTTCAAGCTGCCATGTTTCTTCCTTCTTTTGAATCTCTGCCTTTGTTTCATAGTACTCTTTAGCTTGATCTCTTATCATCTGCTGAACTTGTTCCGTCTTTTCTTTCAAAAGTTCTTTAAGGAGTTTCACCTCTCTACTGTTGAAGTTATTTTCTTCTTCTGGCTTGCACTGCTGCTTTCTTTTAACATTAACTGTTTTGCCAAGATAATTTTTTGCACAAAGGGCGCATGTTGTAAGTTGGCACTTGGGACAGTTAAGTCTTGATATGTCTGTGGTTAGCATTCCACAGAAATAGCAGATTGTGTAATTTGTGACCGTGTTTTCTTTCCAATCATGCTCACAATTTTTACTTTGAGCTGGCAATTCTTTACTTGGTTTCCACGATCCTACGGATTGAACCATGTCTGCTATTTTTGTTGGTGGTCCTGGATGGAACATGAAAGCAAAATGACTATGTTGATCATTTTCCCTTTCATCTTCACTGTTGCTTTCATTAACTTCATGTGTTATTGTGAAAACTGCTTCTTCAAATGGAGTATCTTGGACCATAACACTGATACTTTGATGAGTATCACCTTCTCCTTCTGATATGCTGTAGACACTGGTGTCGTCAAAGTCTGCTGAGACAATATCCCAGTTATCATCAAGATCTAGTTCTTGATAAACAGCTGATCTTGCAATGTTTCCTTGTTTGCTTCTGCAATCTTTTGCAAAATGCCCTTCCTTTCCACAAATAAAGCATTTGCACTTCTTGACTCGTCCTCTGTCATCTTTATACTTTACCTTGAACGGTTTTACATGAGAACCATGTGGTTTTCCTTTGTACGTTCTTGATTTTCTCATTCCATACTTCTTCCGGTTATTTTTGTAGTAACCAGGAATTGGTATAGCTGAACAAAGAGATAAATCTCTGAGTTCCTTGGCAAGTGCTGCATCTTTGCACATTTCTGAGATGAAAGTATGAGTGAACTTGATTGCAGGCAGGACTCCTGCATTGAGACCAGGGTGCCTAGCTTTAAACGATTCTTCCACTTTCTTGGATAAAGAAGGTGGTAGTTTAGCAAAAAGTTTCTCTGTTGTTGAAGGGAAGTACAATCTTCCTGACTTTATTGCTAACTGCCTGAAATCTTCCAAGAATGACCACAAGTTCTTGGTTTCTTCACAAGTTATCCTGTCTAAATCTCTATAGGCTCTGTCTTGTTCATCAGTTGAGCCTCGATACGGGTCTTCAAGCAGTATTAACTACCTTACTTGTGATGTTATATTTTGTGGTTCATCAGCAATTGCTTCAAGGGCAGCTTACACATCAGGATATGCAGTTCGCCATTGTTGCCACATTAACTTTTCGCTTTCTCCAAGAAGATTTTCCACAAAGGCTAATTTTGCTTTATTGTCAGTCCACGTCTGACTGTTGAGCCTATTGATTGTTATAGACTCCCATCTTGCAATCACATCTGACCATAAGCCTGGTTCTGCTGGTAGAACAAGCATTACTCCTGATTCCGTCCATGCTGGTGGCAGGGTCCACTGTGAATTGTGATATTCACCATATCCTCCATTAAAAATATTGCTTCTTCCTTGAGGATAACCAAACTAGTAGTCTGGTTTATAAGTTGGCTGTGGATTTTGCCGTGCTGGAGGGTAGACAGCTGGTCCTAATATTGCATCATTTGGAGGTTGATAGCTTGCACCAGATTCTGCATCATTTGCCGTTGGAAAAGCATGTTCTTCATGTTTATTAGCAATTTGTTCTGCCATTTGTTTAAAGTTTCGAAACTATACTAGAAAACGGCTAGAGCTTAATAGTAGTATATAACAGTCTAGTGGAATGAATCAAGACTTTGATCTTCTGAAATCGATAAGGAATGGGGAAACTGGTCTATGATGGAATGAAAGTGTTGGAAAATTTATGTGAAAATGTGAGTTTTTCACAAACTTTGGACACGATTAATTATAGACTCGGAATGTCTGTGAATATTGTATTATTGGGTTACATACTCCTTTTTTTTTTAACGAGGGTTACATACTCCTTGATGGGAGCTTCGTAACGATATTATAAGTGTCCAAAATAGAGCTAGTGTGAATGAGATATTGAGTCTCAAGTGTGGTATTGTTATGACAAAGTCAAAGTTGTAACAAGTGAGAATTGAACTCTACTAATGATCATTAACCGGATTTATTTAATTGAATTTTTTTTTTTTTTTTTTTTTTTTTTTTTTAACATGGATTTCATTTCACTCCTCACAAATGGAGGTAATTTGAACATAACAAGTTACATCGAACATAATGGGCAAAATCGAAACTGACTTGCCAAACAAAATACACAAAGTAACAAGTTAAGCCAAAACAAGACATACACCATAATAGTTGTGACAGACTACAGCAACACCAGACAAAGGTGGGGGGAATCACCAGAATGAGCTTTTGGTAGACCCAACTATATGAAGGTGTAGCTTGACAAAAGTACATAAAGTACATAATACATACAAAGAAGATAAAACTAAGCATCCTTAAAGGAGCCAGACCTAAACCAAACAGATCTAAAGTCGAAACCCCAGGCAGCACCAAGCCATCGATGACGGACCACAATATATCTGAGCAGAGAAGCCCGGAAGGCAACTGATCTGAGCAGAATAGCGGTGGCGGTGGCGGTGGCGGTAGCAAACGGTGGCAGCTTGGAGATGACAGATCTGTGGGTAAGGACTTCTATTCAAGGAAGGAGAAAGTACAAAAAGGTGGGATAAGGAGGTCCGGACGGCCGGCCGAAACCGATCGCCGGATTTATTTAGAGAGAGGGTGAGTGCTGTGATTTATATTCTAGAGAGAAGGAGGAGAGTATTTATTTGACCAAATCTCTATTATGCACTTGTTAGCTGTTAAAACCAATTTAATTTAATTGATGGTTAATGACAAACATTTTCTTTTGTTGTATAAGAATCCTGTTTTGGTACATTAAAAGCTTTAGATTGTGTGTGTTTGTTCATTTCTATTGAGGGATAACGATCAATTTTAGAAATTTTACATTTATGGGTTTATTTCAAGAAGCTTGGGGAATGAGCGTTACATAGCTTCAAATGTATGAATTTGGTTTAGGGGTGTAAACGATACGAGACAGCTCGCGAGCTATTCGAGATTGACTCGTAAACTACTCGATATAAACGAGTCAAGCTCAAGCTTGAGCTACTCGATACACTTTCGAGTCAAGTTCGAGCTCAGAAATACTTAGCTCGTGAGGCTCGCGAGCCCTTATCGAGCATCAATAATATTACACTTTTACCCTTTTATATACATGTAGTTACGTAATTTTCATAAAGTCAAGTCGAGTCAAGCTTGATACGCCAATTTTTCATTGAGTTTGGGCTTTAAATGTGGAAATAATAGTGCTCGAGTCGAGTTTCGAGCTCGAGTTTGAGATGACAAGCCGAGCTCAAGCTTGAATTTCAAAGCTCGACTGAGCTCGACTCGAGTTTCGAGCTTGAGTTTTGGTAATCGCGTCGAGTTCAAGCTCGGCAATACTCGGCTCGACTCGGCTCGTTTACACCCCTAATATTTTGGTTCACCAACAGAAGTTACGGACAAAAGAAAAAGGAACAGGTATAATTTCTGAGATTAACATGTGGGTCTATAACTATGTATTAGTGTTGTACAAAATATCAGAACAAACATTGGAGGCTAAGAGTTTGTGAACAAAAAAAATAGCTATTGTACAAAAGCCGAAACACCATATAGTTGCTCAGATAGCCCCAATATGTAGTCTTCTTCTACAGACTTCTCTGTTCGACAGTGGCAATCATGTCTATACAATTCTTCATTAATGACTTGGCCTGCTCATTCTTTTCAATCTCCCACTGATGAAGAAGCTCGCTCTTAAAAGGTACTTCAGATATGGGTACTTCCGAAAGGTCACTGTATAGTTTGGTGAGTTCCTGAAGACACTCAGAGGCTGTAACGTGCACCTGAATTTTTAAAGAATAAAATGATGAACGAGATAGTTGATAGCTTTTTCACATACTAGTCATGCAATTGTTTTAGGCTTTCGTCACAAAACATAGCAGAAAAAATTACTTCAGACCATAAATCGGATTCTCAGAACTATAAACTAACAAGCTTAAATCCGCCCTAAAATTGGTCCGAACTGTTTATTTTTAGCACTGACCCTAAGTGGTAGAGCGGTTTCACACATGCATGTCAAAAAAAGTCCAACTTGGGTTCACATTTTAACTCTAGCAAGAATCAAAAGAAATCAAGGTTGCAAAAATCGTGACTCGGTAGTCGGGCGGTAGACCCCCTGTAGCTTGTAATCGGTCTAGGCGGGATTGGCATTTTTGATAAGTTTTCCGGCAAGTTTTAGGTATTTCTGGCAAATTTTAGGTATTACTAGCAAGATTTTTCTTTAAAAAACATCTTGAAATATATATAAACAAGTATAACTTATTAAACAATTTTAGGGTGAGTTTTGGGTATTTCCAGCAAGGTTTGAAGGTTTCTGGCAAGCTCAACCACCGTTTACCGTCATTAACTATCGTTAACCATGGTTGACCGAGTTGTTTGACCAATTTACACAAATCGGAAAGGTTGGTGGCCTTGTAGCACCTAATCGGCGATTAATCGGCCTTGTAGGCCTTGTTTTGCAAATTATTGGTCAACGGGTAAAAATGTCATATATCTTTCATATAAAGCTGTAATATTCACATCTTCTAATTGTCTAATGGACAATGATTTAGGACCAAGGGAGTATCATCAATAATTGATTGAAGCATAAGGACGTATTTTGATTCTCATGCAAGTAACTGTTTATCAGTTTAATAAACGGCTAAACACATTATGTATCTTACATAAACATTGTAAAAGCAAGTTTTATCCGAACATGAGAAAGAACGGCATACCTGGGCAATCTTTACAATAGATATACAATCTATCACCTTTGGTGACAAAGAATTAAATAGCTGCAGGTAAAAACCAAAATGACAGATCGAATATAAGAATTACAAGTTCATTTAAGAAGGATAATATGGTCAACTACGAAGTTGTGTTACCTCTATAACTAATAATGATATATCAGCATGTTGCGCAGATTGATCCGAGTCCTTCAACCCTTCATTTATCTTCGAACATAATTCTTTGATTGATGTGAACACTGAAACTTTAACTGTTGACAGCAACTTTAAGTATCACATAAAAGACGACCATGGGGATAATGAAACATAGTAAAGAAGTTGATGCATACCTATCCAAGGAATACCAGGTGAGAGGGAATTTGAATACACATGGGCCAAGTCCTTTTGCCATTTGAGGATGTCACTTAATCGGGCAAGAAGGACACATGATGTAACACAATCGATGATCTTGTCATGGGGAACAGAAGAATCTTCTGTCTCACGTGCCTCTGCATTACAAGGATTTATTAACATCTGGAAATGCAATATATCTACTACCCTTTATAGTAGAGAATTACTGATCCCAACAAATCACTATTACGAGTGATCATATGTTCTCTGCTTCACCCCTCTCGCCACCCCTTTTTTATCTTTTGATTATAAAACATAGTTAATTTTTTTCTTTATGCCAATTATGTTTGGTTTCTATCATTTTCTAAAAGAGAAATATAGAATTGTATATGCAGACCCATATGATATATAATTAATATATTTGAGATGGCATTTACTAAACTAAAGCATAGCTAATAATCATGTTGACAGCAGTCGATATCTGACCTGCTTTGTCAGCATCATTTGGTGAAGACGCTTGTTTAGAAATGGAGTTGAAGGCCACATTGCACATTTCAAACAATAACGGGAAGACCACACCAAAGAAGTCTGGATTTTTGAAGGCTTTTAGTACCTATTACATGTCAGCCACAAAGAACTCAGAAAAACAACTCTCGTAGAGGGAGAAGACACCAAAGTAAGAGAGAAGAATAAAAGTGAAGAAGCATTGTGATACTTTAATAGGAAAGAAACAAACAATTCCATCTAAAAACTGTAGCATTTAGCAGTTGAAGATTCTCATATTACTACCAAAGTACATTACAAAATCTTACCCCCACAATGAGCCCAACTCACCACTCAAGAATTATCCAATTGGATATCACAAAATCGCAGGCAGTGTTTCCTCATTTTGTGCAAAATCAATAATCTGAACTCTCCATCCTAATCATTTGATTTGTTTATGTTTATTGACTTATAGGATGTCTTCTTCTTCTTCTTTTTTTTTTTTTTTTTTTTTTTTTTTTTTTTTTTTTTTTTGCTTCAATGCCAGGGAATGTTATGGGTTTATGATTTAATAAGGATATAGATATGCTTTCCCATTGTGGATTGCGCTAAGAGCTATATGGTGATAGTTATTTAAGTGCACATATACATATTCATACACAGAGCATACAATGTAGGGAATGGTTTTCTCTTACCTTATCTAGACAGCGAAAGCCTGCATCACGGAATTTCTTGGCTTTCTTACTGCATACTGACATTACAACACTCAATATGGAATTTTCAAAGGATGGATCAGCAGCAGAAATTGCTGTATGACATGATGTACAAAGAGAAGACAACGCTTCCAATAGATCCTCCTTTCCCTGTCATAGACATACCATTAGTTGGGATCACACAATAAGTAACTTCTCATAGACTCGTAAAGAGTAGCATGATTTTAGGGGTTAACTTCGTAAGAAACAAACATTTAGGTAGCTACCAGAAATACCACCAAAAGGTAACAAGACTTCAAGTTATTTTGATAGTCCACTATTCTATAGAGATATGTCGTATTTATGTAATCTATTGCAAGAAAGATTACTAGGATTTCATAATAAGTGAAAAAATATCAAGAGAAGAGTCACAATTTATCGTAGATTAGACAAACGTAAGTATAGAAACATCGTAAGAGACATAATTTAGTGATGTTTGCAATTTGCAAATTGTCTCAGAAAAAAGTAGTAAACGGTAACAAGTCAACATACATTATTTACTGTTATTGTATCATGATATCACATGGATGCTTTTGACATTCGCACAACACTTCTTCATAACATGTTCAGTTCTCTATAACTTACCTAATTAAGTGTCAAACAAACTGATACTTAAAACCAACACCATATTTAATTTCTGAAGAAATTATAACTACATTAAAAGACGCAACAACTAATGATACACAAAATGGTTGCTAACAAAATAATAGAGTAAATTTTAACTATAATTTTGGTATACAAACATCTGAATTTTAAAGTCAAACTACTAAAGTTTGGACGGGACTAGAAAATTAGTGTACAAAGAAGTATTTGCAATGATTACTTTGGTATTTGCTGAAAGATAAGAAATAAACCTACCTCCCAAATACGGCCAGGAACTTCATTCATAACAGATGTCAGCAACACTTGATGATAAGAAGAAACAGATTCTTCCAAGACATCACAAAGCTTTATTATTGCTTTTGCTGACTACAAAAGATATACGAAGAAAACTAGGTAACCATGTAAGACTAGTGATCACGAATTGGAACTTAGAAAAAACGCGAATAAATAAAATTACCTTCCTTTTACTAGCCCAAGATGATGACGCAATTCCTTCAGTTATTAGAGTAACAATTTCACTAGCATACAACTGAAGGGTGACACGTTCGCTAGTCATATTTTCTTCCCATAACTCTTCATATAGACTAGACACGTTCTTCTCCTCCTCAAACCTACGTAACAACCATAGCAATAACATATGAGTCATATATGGCATAATCTTTTTAAAACATTACCATTGATTCAACAGATTAAAGTATGGCATTGTGATACGCAAGACAAGTTCTCCCTCCATAGAGAGAGAAGTATGTTTCTGAAGCTAACCTTGAAAGGAAAATAACTGGAACAACAGTTGCGTAATAACCACTCAAGATATCAGAAGCGGTAGATGCATAGCTTTTTAACAGAAGCGCACATGCGATCTGAGAATTTCTATCGCCAGAATGCAATGCTGCAGTTTCTTCAATAAGCTTATGGACTTGGGAGGGAGCTGCGTATTTTAGAACAAAAGCACAAGAATTTGCAAAGGCACGCTTTGAAGCTCCACTTCTCTCCTCCTTGACCACTAGAAACAGGAGCCTCAGTAGTGTGCTTGTGAAAGGTTTAATACTATCACCAACTTTTTGAACTAACTGGCTAATAAAGCTTGCAACACCAACCCTGTGCACAAATGTAAAAGTAACAAAAATATCAGCTCAAGATAACCCTTACATAAAGAGAAGACAGCTGAACAAAAAATATGACTTCTAAGTAAAGTTTCACAATTAAATAATAAAGATCCTTACATACATATCAGTATGCATGAAGGAGGGCGTAATCTTTTTGAAGTTAAATAATCAACGGGGTTTACCTAGTATTTAAACCAACACCAGATCGAGCCAACTGGGAAAGACGAGGAACCAACTGCTCTAATGATTGGTCATCAACAACTTCAATGCACAAACTAAGAGTCTCCCACAGTGGAGAGCCCTTGGCAATTGAAATCCGCAAATTTTCAAGTTTCTCTGTTTGTATCCCAGCATTTTCTGCATGTCTCTGTTGTAAAGAAAGAATTAAGCAGTAGAAAAAGAGAGGACAATGGATTAAAGAAATGAGCATATGAACATAGAGTACAAAAAAAGACTATAATAAAGTACTTGTATATTAGCACTCAGAGACACATAAAAGAGACAAACCTCAACATAATTTAGTGCTTGGTCCTCAAGGCTTGATAAACTTTCAAGCATGCATACAACTAGTTCAGATAAATGCGGACGGATTGCAATGCCTGCACCCTGGAAACATGAATGTGAAGGTCAGATACAATATAAAAAAGAATTTATTAGTTATTACTTGTGAAAAGATACATTTATAAATGAGCCGAGCTCGAGCTCTGGCACGCTTGCTCGTTTCCACCCCTAGTTTTTTCCATTCACAACTAATATGATATATTATTTCTGAGAAAACTAGTACTATGTTTATTCAAATCAAAAACATTCACCAGCAGTAGAATGTTACTTGATTTCAGGTCAATCTTGGTCAAAAAGTCAAGATAGTGTTTATTGCACAAAAAATCCATTTTTTCAAATTTTAAACTCAATTCACAACCCAACAATCAAGTTCATACTTTTTTTATGTGAATTTGCAGGTTAGTTCATACGTTGGTTGTTTATGGTCGTATTCTAAGGGTTGCGGCCACTTATTTAATGATTTTGTAGCTCATCTGTTGGCATCTTGCAACCTCTTAAGTCTATTGTATCTTTGAGACCGAGTATCACATTAAACTTAGCAACATAAGAAAATACATAAAGAGATAATACAAATTATACTTCTAGGAAATATTTGTGAAATAAAAATCAATTAGAAGTGGTAATGTGGTATACTACCTTTGCAAGTTTTGTAACGATTGTAATTGATGCCTTTCGAATATCATCTACTTTACTCATTATACCATCAGTCAGCAATAAAGGCAAAACAATATCCATTGCTTTTCTTGCATCAGAAATTTCTGTGAGTGAGATGTCACATAACCTCAAAGTTAATGATGTAACAGCACGGCATAGTCTTTCCCCGGAAGTTCTAACAGTCTCCTTTATGTCATCCATAGCACGAAATGCCGCTATCCATATGTTCTTTAGATGCTTCCCAACCTAGAAAATATATACTCGTATTAAGTGACAAACAGAGAGGGGCCCAGTGAATGATTACCCATTAAACAAGATAGCAGGAAAGCAACGAAAAAGTGAAGTTTCCACTGAATGAACAACCAAAGGGTCAGGTGGAACTAACATACTCTAGAAGATCGCGTTTTAGACTTTAAAAGAATAATTACTACAACAGAAACTGGTTGCATGATTAATCTATCTATTAGTAATTAGGTGGGATACTTGGTCAATATTCATTAGATGTTTCATTTGCTAGTTAGTTTCTACCGCTTTTCACTGCTATGCAGTTCCATTGGGTGTCCATGTAATGCTCCAAAGATCCCCAGAGCTAAAAATATATTTGGCTAAAACCCTTATGTTCTTAAAAATATAAAATAAAAAAGAAATTAAAAAAAAAAAAAAAAAAAAAAAAAAAAAAAAAAAGAGTGAGCATAAAACAATAACCTGATCAAATTTCCGCCCTTGAATTAAATCTGCAAGAGCAAGACAGGAAGCCTCACGGGAGCGCCAAAGCCTGGACCCACATTGTACCAACATATCTTCTATGATAAGATCCAAATACTCATCAATAGTTTTTTTCGAGTCTGCAACAAGTGATTTCCAGATATGTGACATCGCATCCTATAGGGAAAAGGAGACGATCAACTAATGAATAAAAATAACAACGCCCAAGGTTGCCATATGATAAATACTTTTGCTCATGCATACAAGTACAAAATGAGAACTCTTGCATAAAGATGGCCAATTCGGCCCAAATAGATGACAAACTAACTGTTTGTAAAATTATTAAATTAATAAATAAAAAGGACAGAAAAGTATTAGTGGGCTAAGCCAACCCAACCCATTTTTAGCATGCATCTTTGCATACCTGCACATTTTTGTCTGGGTCATACTGGTAGCGTACAAGTCTTGGGACCAACTGGCGGAGGTGTGGTTGTAGTGCATCCCCAGCCAGCTTGGCAATCTTTGAGAATCCAAAAGCTGCACCTCTCTTTGAATTCAAAGAAGCTTGATGATTGGCCAAGTCCATGAACTTATAGATAAGGTCTGGTTGACCCATCTCATTTGCCAGATTGCACAGCTCCTTGTAAGTACCAAGTTTTCCTCCACTAAGAGTTCCCCCAATGGATCCCTCTTGGAATACTTCTGTGTCGTCAACTAGCTGAAGAACCAAATTTCCAAAAAATGTATTTAAAGATACTGATATCATGAGATATACCAAAATCTGAATAACTATCAAGTATTACTTATACCAACCTTCACTGCTCTTTTTCTCTTTCCCGAACCAGTAAGGGTGCCAACTAGTGCATTTACTAAGTTTTTCTTCATGGAGTCGTCACCAAGTTCATAAACAATACTTAGGCCTTGGGATGCTAGTTCTTGTGTGAGTTCATTCTGCTCACCTATCAGGTGTGAAAATGCTTCCTGCAAACATATAGATTGAAATTGGACACCAATATTTGGGAAACAAATATCAAGGAGCTTCAATAACATAAAGAGTAAACAAAGTGAAAGAATGTAGAAAACTTTAGTATAGTAACAAATAGAACTAAATTTCATATCAAACTCTAGTAAGCCAAAAATCAAAGGTCATCTTTCCATAACCTTAGCAGCAGGCATTTTATCCAAAGTCTTGATCCCCCTTGGTTTTAAAATAGTCTAATTCTAATTTATTCCAAGTGTATTATCATTTTTCAGTAACCAGAAATAAGGAAAAATGCAATCACTCGGCAGTAACCCCATCATAGGAATAGTAATATGAGTTAAAAATGACAACTGGAATTCAGAAGTTCTAGTTTTGGATGTATTTGGTCCGACTGCTAAAGTGCTAATGGGATTAGGATGTATCAATTTATACTTATCATGGGTTTCTGCCTTTCTTGTTACTCTACGTCCTGCTGGCCAGTTTCTCTTATTATGACATAATAGTTCAATTATTCTTTCCTAATACTTTATCAAGGTATTCAATAAATAGATCTTTTTACAAATAAAGCATAAAACTTCATGTATTCCTGACAAGCACATAATTTCTGAATTCTTTCTTTTCATGGTATAAAAGTCACAACTTTAGCTGTATAATACCATTTTCCTAACCAAAACAAAGGACACGTCATCTGATGACTTGAAGCGATCTCAAACCCAACAGAATGACCTTTTTTTTACACTTAGAATGCAACCAAACTCATACACCTGTCACCTGATTGATGTGCAACCTTCCTTTCTGATTTGCTGGAATCACTGAGTAGAGTTATTCTATGTGACAGTGTTGTTCTCACTTTCAACATAAGTTCTAACTTTGGTATTCTTAACTTGCAGTAAAATTTTATTAGTCCCAGCAAATTGATAGAGTTCTGTTTCAACTGCTGGATTTTGATATTCTTTAGCTAGGCACCAGCAGTTCCAGATCATTGCTTAGGCTAATAAGGTTCAACATTTTCAGTTTGACTACTGCACATTCTTGTGCCTTTTGCTTACTGCATAATTTGCCTTCATGTAAAACGTTATGGACACTCAAAGGCATCCATCTATAGGTCGCTTAGCTAGAGATTGTAGGGGGTAATGGTGACAGCTAGAAAGGTTTTGGTTAATCAGGGCAAGTACTGCCACTATTGACCGAGGGCACCATGAGGACAGCTCGGAAATACACCAAAATAGCAAGTTTATTATATCTTAGAAATAATAATTCTAAACTTTTTCTTATTTAAAAGTGCTTTCATGTTTATCTTGTTTTCTCTTCATAGTTATCAACTAGGCTTGTATTTAAAAATAGATGCCATTGCCTCATGAGAAACAACAATTAAACTTTCCAATCTGATTACACAATAGAAGGATCAAAAAACGTGTCACAACTTTTAAGTATGTATACATTGCTCATGACATACCTGGATGTCTGGAAGTAATTTTTGAATTGATGGATCATGACCGCAATACATTGTCAGTGATACTAACCAGACAGTTCCACTACACCGCTCTTCTTTTTTGGTACTGTACAATAAACCATCAAATAGCTTTTTAGTAATCAGATCTCTAGCATTTACATGGTACTCTTCATTTCCTTCAACCCCCTTCAGGTTAGATACTGGGACAGCAGAGGATATGTCTGCCATCAAATAATTTGAAGTCGTGGACAGTGAACTATAGTCGGTTTTCAGGATCATATCGGTTGTCACTGGAACTCCGCCCCATAGAAATGATAAAGCTTCACCAGCAGCAAATAGGACATCCTCAACCTGTTCGATCGACACATAGAGAATCAACAATCTCATTATTCTCCACAAATAAAGATAACTGAAGTGTGCGGATAAGAAAAGTACAGGAAGATATTTGATCTACCTTACACCGGCCAAGACTAAAGATCAAGTCGAGTGCATCACTGATAATGGAAGAAGATGACTCCTTCACACACATATGCCCCAAAGACAGAACAATTCTTTGAATTGCTTTGGTATCATCACCAGAGAGGATCTTGCTTAACTTTTCACGCAAGAACGTCAAAACATCATCTGAAATTCAGAAAATCAGCAAATAGTTGGGGCAGCATATATATAGTACTTCTCAAGGTTCCAGCAGAAAGTTTATAGATTTACCTGCGCGAGAGTCATTAACCAATTTTGGTAGTGAGGAAGAAAGCCCAACATGACCCAGCCCTTGCATTGCAACAGAAGCTAATGTGGCACTCTCAGTATTGACTACATTTACTAGACACTTCAGAGTTTCTTGAAGCAATGCATCTGTGATCTGCAGACCAGTTATACAGTGTCATACTTGTATCTTAAAGAAACTGAAGGAAGAAACTAAAAAGTCGAGCAAGAAAAGGACAGAGACAAGTGGAATAATGGGCGGATACAAGCCTGGTCAAACAGGTTGGGAAGGATTGGGCCGCTAATACTTATTCCCCATTGTATACAAATATGCAAATAAATCATTAATTATGGTTTCAAAAATTATGTTATGGCCCTAATAATCTAAATCCTAGGAATAAAGCAATTTAAGAGGGTTGAAACATTTAAAAACACTCTTCACCACTTCCCATTATAGCTATTTTTTATTTTTTTATTTTAATTGCACACAGTTGACCCACTATCATTAGTATGCAACCCGAATTGCCCATTTTCATATAAATGGGCTAAAATTTCCGCATCTAGATAAAATGAACTATGATAATGAATAGTGGTGACTTACGGTAGGCGTTCTCAACCGACAGTTTGCAGTGACATATCCAAGAGCGCATATCATCCCATGCTGAGTTTCAAACCTGATAATCAATGTTTAACCCAACCAATCACTCTATATTCTGCAACAGTTACTAGGTATAATACGAGACCCATAAGCATAAAACCATAATAAAGTTGCCATGCACAAACCTTGACTTTACTGATAGTTTGATGGATGAAATCAGTTCAAGGATAAGATCAGAAGCAGCAGAAATAGAAAGACCACTAGAAGCAATTCCAAGTAACCGAGCCGCACATTCCCGGGTGTCTAAATCCACATGGGCTAGTAATTGCTTTAGCCATGGTACTTTGACAGCGTAGCGGGATGCTAACATCTAATATTGCAGTTTACTAACATCAGAATTTGACCAGGACACATAAATTAAGGGATAATGAATCTGGAACTCACCCAAGTATTCAACTTCTATTTACGGATATATTAAAAGTTTAAAACTATATCATAATTCACTCAAACATGTATTTGTTTTCATTTATACCTATTCTGGCTAAATTTGTGCTGGAAGTTGAACGGAATTGATATAAACGAATGAAAATACATTCTTGGGTGAACTATAATTTAGT
>JARVZY010009899.1:0-28157 GCA_030686995.1 Artemisia argyi | reverse complement strand
AGTGGCCTATGTATTAGGCGTGAATTTCAGCGTTCAGGTAGCCGTCTTTTCATTTGGCAGTTTGACTTTATTTGTTGATGTGATGGTCCATAGGCCACTTTCAAACGCCGAAACTCTTGTGGTGTTGAGTGAAATTATATTTTTAAATATAATTTCACTAAAAAATTATATAGGCCACTGAAAATAAAACAAACATTTTATTGTTCAAGTGAAATTATATTGGCGCTAGCCGTTACGCCGAAACTCTTGTGGTGTTGAGTGAAATTATATTTGGTGTTGAGTGAAATTTTTCGGCGTATGAAATTATATTTTTAAATATCAATTTTACTGTATTGGTTGATGTGTTGGTTTATTGGGTTGTCGCCAAGTGGATCCACTAACTACCTATCAGTATTTATAGCCTATAAATAGGGTGAAAATGAAATAGGATTTACACTTACCCTTTTCGTAGTTATCCCATTAATTATAAATATGTTTATTTTGCGGTCCTTATCTGGTATATCCTTTTACAACAAGGTGACATTGGTTACCTTTGTTGGAAACTTACACGTTTCACTGAAATCCCAAAGTGATTTTAAAGCATCTTGGAAAAGACTGGTATAGTTGATGGAACTTCCTTCATCAAGATATTACATATAACTGAAAACTTAACCGATTAAGGTCGGTTTGGTTCAGCCCGGTTAGGCTTGGTTTGTTTCTGTTTGGTTTACTTTGCTGGACCCTACTCCCTCCTTTCTTCTTCACATGAATATGAAGCATTTTATTGTCTTTCACGTAACACACAAGTGTCTCCAACTTAAACATTATTAGCCTTTATTAATTCATACAATCATTTTTTTAGGTATGGTATTGTTACTCACTTTCGGAAAATCGGTTGCAATACCATACCTAATAAAAATGGTGGTTTGAATTTATAAATGCCAGTATGGTTGAAGATAGATATATTTTACAAAATGCTTCATGCTCATGTGAAGAAGAAGGGAGGGAGTTAAACGAAAGGAAAGAAAAAGGAAGAGAGGCAGAGTAAAGAGTTAAGTGAAGTTAAATGGTGCTCGAGTGGTGTGTGTCTACCATAGATGTAATATTTTGTTTAGAGTGTTAATGATTTAGCATGCTGGTTTAGTTTGTTAGATGAAGCATTTTGACTGTTACGTGTTAATGTGGTCATTAATGTAGATGATGTTTTGAAATCTGAAGTTGTGGCTTCTGTTAATGATGCTGTTTAATCAGCATCAGATAGTTCCTATATAACTTAAGTGGTATATTGAATTACAAAAAACAGTTACATTTTAACATTTAATACTAATGTCGTATGTTTGGCAAAAAATAGCTGTTATTTGTACTGTTGTTATTGCTGATGCTGATGCTGTTATTTATACTTGTGCTGATGATGATACAATATATAATAGATACAATGGGCCGAATTCTAATTATACTAATCGTCTAACAGCGACCAGTCAATAAATATTTTGGTGAAACACCCGACAATTAAATCGATATAATATGTCATCGTAGAACATCCCGCCGCGGAGCGCGGGTTATCGGCTAGTTATTATTTTAAAGAAGTTGGATTTTGGTCCTTTGAGAAATGTATTATAGAGACAATAAGCTATATATTATAGAAGCTAAATCTATGAAGAGTTATGTTTAAAACTTGGTCATTATACACTCATATTGTTTCATGTATCAAATTTTATTTTGAAAGTTACCATTTAGAACAACAAAGGTCAACAAGCTACATGTTCTAATATTTATGTTGGAATTACGTTCAATTGAGATTGTGTTCTATTATTATTAAAGAATCATCAAACAAATTCGCTATTTTTCATTACTTCTTTTGAATAATTGAATTTTGAAAAAAAGAAGACATTGCTTTGATTGAACTGAACTGAGATTGTTAGTCCTTTTTTGCAATAGCCGAGTGATAGATTTTTTTTTTACAAAGTTGAAGTCACCGTATAAACACTTACAAAAAAGAAATGCTACAGTCGCATGACTTTCACAAAATAAGATGGCGTGATGTGATATGACAAACTAAACTCAAATACATATAAGATTGACGTGTAACGTAATACAAAAAATTGATGTATAAAATATCATGTCACGGCGAAAATTATGTGATTTTAACAATTATACCTAAAAAATACAATGATGCCTTTCATGGTTATCACTTTAGATTGACATGTAACTTAATACACCAAATTGCATAGTATGTAAAACGGAGGGACTGAAAGTGAAAATAAAGTTGACTTAAAGTCAACCAACTTGCCTTTACTCTTTTCTCCTCAACTTCATTTCATCTCTTTTCATTTTCATTCCATCCATCCGCTAACTGTAAGTTAATTCCAGTTACCAATTACTTGTTCAGTAGTTTTAAATTATTATTGTTGTAATCTTTAGGGTCATTTTGTTGACGTTTGAGTCTGACTCGATTAATAGTATTAGGATATCGAATGCTTATTTTCGAATACTTGTATGTGATATTATTGAAGTTTGTTAGTTTTGGTTGACCGAAAACCGACAATTTAAAGATGTTCTGATGATAGATGCTGTTAATTAAGGGGGTGTTTTTCTTGGCCTATTTGCTGGGTTTTGGTTTATTCAATCAATAGATTGTCATATTTGTAATTTCCAGTATTATTCATTTGATCTTTAAAATTGAGCTTATAAAAACTTCAATAAGCTCATCAAATAAGTTAAACCAAACACCCCTTAAACTAGTTGAGATACAATTGACATGATTGATTGATTTGAGTCTGTGAAAGATGTTTTTTTATTAGGTTATGCAGCATAAGATAAATGGCATTGAATGGAATGAATAATTAGATTTTGGTAAAGAAATTAGATACTAATCAGAAAATGCCACTGTAGGAGAAATAATGTTTTAGTGTAAATGACATGAAGTGTGGAAAACTTTGAAAAGTTGTAGTGTTGTGTGGATCAGTGACTCGAAGGAACTTTATGTTAACCTTTTGGCCGATTACTTGATGCTTGTGCATGTATTCTATGAAAGCTTTAACGGTTACTAAAACGTGGTAAGCTTGGTGTAATTTATAATTAACATTCATAGTGGTCAATTTAATCTACATTCATATTCTTAGGAAACATGGAAGACAGAACGCCTCTCTTAAGCTAAATACAATGGTAATATTATGCCTCTCTGTTTATGTGTATTCATATTCTTAGGCCTTAGTCTATACAACATACATATAGCTTTAGATTAATATTGTATATATCTTTGTAAATTCAACATTGTAAGCTTTCATATATAAAGGGAACGTTTGTGTATATATTGTTTATGTATATATTAGTAGCTAAGTTATGTCTTAGCACTTTTGGTGGTCCGCTGAATGTTTGTGTATTGTTTTGATGAGTAATATATAGTTCACCCTTTCACCCAATAAAGGGAACGTTTGAGGATATATTGTCTTGTGTGTTATGTTATTCTGGGCGACATCGTTGTTTATCTCGTGTTCACTAAATTGTTGCTTGTGCTTGATACAAATTTATGATCTAGCGTTCCGCGATCGAACAACAGGTTTGCTATCATAATATTTAACCAGACCATGTTGTATCTAAAGACATATTTTGTTAAGAGGTTTAAGAATCCGAGACCATGGTGTTTATTTGCTTCTGATTTTTTGCATTTTGGCCTTTACATCAAACATGATCTAATTGTAGCACGGTACGCATATATATTGAACCTAGTTGCACATTTAGTGATTGATAAACTTTGTCAAATGAATGAGTTTCATTCATTTTAATAAGTAGTTTCATATAATTATACGAGAAAATTGATTGTTTAATGCGTAAAAGGTAATTTCGAGGAAGTTTACAGGAGACAGAAGATAGTGGTCTTTGTTTTGAAAGTGTGACTTATGAATATAAAGTTGACTTGAGGTCAACCTATTCGCATTATTTAACTTCTGATCGACATGAGTATAGTAGAATTATCATTTCATTTTTGATACCCATTCATATCCTGTGCTTGATTCTTAACCAATAAGAAAAGGTTCAAAAGAATTTAGTACCGACTTTTGTCTGCAAGGGTTAGAACTGTGATGCCCAAAAATCTTTTAATGACAGAAAGTTCAATAAGTAAAAGTTAGAAAACACTGTTTAAACCAGGTTGGTACATTTTCCAGCATTTATTTCAGTTAAATCTGTATCTTAAACAATACAATGTATTCACAAGTCACTGAAAGGCACATAGCTAACTTTTTATTAGAACCCTGCTAAATGTTTGTTCTGCACATAAATAGCATTTCATCTGTTAGTTAGTAGTATGTATGAATGTGTGATCAAGTTTGTCATAGTGAAATTAGGTGAAGTTTTGCGTGATAAGTACTCTACAGAATCATACATTAATTTTTAGGAGGCTCTATGGATTATAAATACACTTTGGGTGACTTTTGGGACATATTAAACTTCATTTCAGCTGTAAGCCAGTAGCAATACCAAATATTCCTTAAATTTTAACTGATCCTTTGTTAGATGTACTTTGACTTTTGTGGTCAAAGTTGTTATGTCAAAGCTCATATTGTTGATATATAGCGAAAGGGGTAGTGTTTTATTAGATTTTGTTAAAATTATATCTGCTACAAAGTTCTGAATAATCACAAAAGTGTCAACTAATAAACGAATTGGGTTTTCACGTCTAGACCTAAACAAAATTTAAATAGACAAAATCTCGAAAGATATGAGTTTGGTTTAATGTTAACAGTGTGAATGTCGGCTAAACTCTGAGTTTGGTTTTTGGTTTTTAGTAAAGATATTTCCTAAACAAAGTTTAAACAATTCTCAGTTTGGTTTTTGGTAGACATAATCAGTCTTTTAGTCAAGACTCCTCAATAAGACTGATCCAGTCCAAGCCTAGACATGGTTTTTATGCATTGATATAATCTTTTAAAAAAATGATTTAAAGATTTTTTTTTAGAAAGGCAATAACAATTATAGAACCCCACAAATAAGCCAAAATTACAATACATGGCTATTGTTGTAATGATTTAAAGGTTTTTATAAGATATATTTTCATACATAATCTAAGTTGTTGAATTACTGCTCCACTTTTAAAGGTTTTCTTAATGTATGCACATTCTGGTTTTGTATGTAGAATCTTGAAAACTTCAATATGTTAAAACATGTTAAACAAAGCGGGTTTTAGAAAAGGACCACTCAAAATCGGGTTGCTCACTATGCCTGACATAGTTGTATCATTGCACCACTATAAAAGCCACTCGACCCAACCCAACTCCTTAGTCAGCCAACTTGTTTGACCCGTTGTATAAAGTGACCCATTTTGATTCTAATCTGTTTTGAGATGCTACCAAATCCTAAATCATTAATCCTATAGTTTTTGGTTTTCTTTCTCATTATTTAGGAGCTAGTTTGTTGAAGACAAAAGATCGGAGAAGCTAGCTTTCAATGATATTTTGTAAACAACGAAACATACTTAGAAATTGCTTTGAAAGTGTTATTTTAGTATCGGAGGTTTAATTAGTGTTGTATGAAATTGCTACAGATTTGAGTATGTGAAGTTCATGAAGCATGATGTTGCTATGAAATTGTATGTGCAGAATTATGCTGCGAAATTTGTTTTAATTTAAAACGTAAAATTATGAAACTAGTGACACTTAAAGGCGTGTAGAAGTTTGCATTGCGTTCATGATTAAAGCAGCACTAATTAAAGCGTGTAGTTTTCAAAATTTGCCACGGTTCTTAGGGTGGGTCTTTTGAAGCTTATTCACTTTAAAAAGCGTCAACTTTTTGATCAAATTTTCCACCCTACCAAGTGTGACAATTAACTTACTTTCTCCACACTCTAAGATGTCCTGCATTTTGTGACACCAAGTATTTCCACGCTATCACCATGCGTGTACTTTTAGTTTTAACACAACAAAAAACATGGAAATATGCCCCAGTCCTTGTGTATAATTACACCATTTGCTGTAGGTCCTATACATCAAACATGATCTAAGTGTAGCACGCTACACACATATATTGAACCTAGTTGCACATTTATTGATTGATAAACTTTGTCAAATGAATGAAATTTTCATTCATTTTAATAGGTAGTTTCATATAATTATGTGAGAAAATTGATTGTTTAATGTGTAAAAGGTAACTTGGAGGAAGTTTACAGGAGACAAAAGATAGTGGTGTTTGTTTTGAAAGAAATCATGACGTAATTTCCAGAGCCATTCATATAAAGTTGACTTGAGGTCCACGTCCACCTACTTGCATTATTTAACTTGTGATCGACATGAGTATAGGAGAATTATCATTTCATTTTCGATAGCCATTCATATCCTGTGCTTGATTCTTAACCGATCCTAAAAATTGTAAGTCCTCTCCTCAAATTTGTTTTTATTTATGAATTTGTTTATTTATAGCTTGGACCTAATACGATTGTTTAAAAGTAAGTTGCATTATTTTAATGTGACGTGAGTAGAATGATCCTCCATTGTTTATTGTAGTTCTGAAAACCGTAAGTCAACTTTTTTTGTACTTTTTATTTGTTTATTCCCTTACTCTAACTTAGGTGCTTTTTATAAACCATATTTCTAAATGATTTCAGTTTTAATCAGGATTCTATTTGATTTGATGAGGTTCGTTATTAGATTAATGGTTCGTTATTAAATTTCATAAGCTTAAATTGATCAGTAGTTGTTAAATACTCAAATATAACTACAGATAGAATTATATAGACTTGGAGACTTTTGTCAAGTCAAGTTAATTATGCTATTGATCCAGCCATCTATGTTTTGAAGTTGAAAATTTCAATAAAAGCTTCATTAATCAATAGTCATCTGTTTTAAATTCTCAAACAACCTAGTTGATCTTTATCACTTAATTTATTATACTTTATAAAGTTTTCAAACAACCTAGGTTTTTTTTTTTAACTAATAAAAATTGTAAGTTTACTCTTTTTAGTTTGTTACACATCAAGTTAACTTTAGAAATAAAAATAAGTTATTAGATTTATGTTAAGAATAGTTAGAACTAAAAAGCAATAAAAATAAGTTTGCTTTATTTCTGCATTGAAATGAATATGAAATAAAAAAATGAATATGAATATCTGAATTTTGAAAAAAAGCATGCATTGCTTTGATTGAAGTCATTGAACAGAATAGAGATAATGAGATGGCGTGATGTCATATGACATGTAACTTAATAGACGAAATTAGATAGTATCTAAAACCGAGGGACTGAAAGTGCAACTAAAGTTGAATTAAAGTCAACCAACTTGCCTTTACTCTTCTTCTAAACTTCATTTGATTGTTCATTTTCATTGCATTCATATCCATCCGTCAACAACTGTATATTGATAATTTATAGCATGATGAGACTTTTGAGTCTGACTCGATTAATAGTATTAGGATTTCGAATGGTTATAAGTTTGTCTTGGCCTATTTGCTGGGTTTTGGTTATTCAATCAATTGATTGTCATATTTGTAATTTCCAGTATTATTGATTTAAAATTGAGCTTATAAAAAGTTCAATAAGCTCATCTAATAAGTTAAAACAAACACCCCTTAAACTAGTTGGGATACAATTGACATGATTGACTGATTTGAGCCTTTGACAGATGTTTTTTTTATTAGGTTATGTTGCATAAGATACATGGCATTGAATGGAATGAATAATTAGATTTTGGTAAAGAAAGTAAATACTAATCAAAAAATGCCACTGTAGGAGAAATAGTGTTTTCGTGTAAATGACATGAAGTGTGGAATACTTTCAATAGTTTTAGTGTTGTGTGGATCAGTGACTCGAAGGAACTTTATGTTAACCTTTTGGTTTCTTGATGCTTGTTCATGTATTCTATGAAAGCTTTAACGGTTACTAAAGCGTAATAAGCTTGGTATCACTTATAATTAACATTGATAGTGGTCAATTTAATCTACATTCATATTCTTAGGAAACATAGAAGACAGAACGCCTCTCTGTTTATGTGTATAATAGTTTGTTTTTAAGAGAGATGGCTGTCTATTTATGTTTTGTTTTTGTTTTTTTTTAACAGATAACTTATATATAAACTATTAGCATGCTTGTTCTGTCTGCATGTTACGTGGTATAACACAAAAGCACTCACATGTTTGATTGTTTAATGCTACTTACTCATGGCCATGGGTTCTTGTTGCTAATTAATTGTTTCAACTTTATTTTCACTTTTTTTCTGAAAACGTTTACTTTACATGTAAACGCAGCACAATCTCATTATTGATAATGGCTACTACGTCTATTCCTCATCGGTGGAAATATGATGTCTTCGTAAGTTTTAGAGGTGCAGATATCCGTAAAAGTTTCATGGATCATATGTTCAATGATTTCAAGCATAAAGGAATTCATGCTTTTAGAGATGATAGAAAATTGCCTAAAGGAGAAGAGATATCTCCTCATCTCTACAAAGCCATTGAAGAATCGAGGTTTTTGATTGTTATCTTCTCCAAAAATTATGCTTCTTCATCATGGTGTTTGAGGGAACTTGTCAAAATACTCCAATGCAAGCAAATAAGAAAGCCTAAACACGAGGTTCAAATACTCTTTTATGATGTTAAACCTGACGTGGTTAGGAAGCAAATGGGAAGCTACGCCAAAGCATTTGCCAAACATCAAGTTTCAAATAGATCAGAGGTCGACAACTGGAAGGAAGCTTTATCAATGGCGGCTAACTTATCTGGATGGGATCTCGAGGACATGACAAATGGGTAAATTTCTTGTTTTTGTGTAATTAGTTTTGTGGCCCTATTAAAGCTTAACATTATGTAGTTTCTCTTACTTATTGTGTCTTTGTGGTTAACAGGTATGAGTACAAGTTCATCAATTGCATCTCCAAAGACATACTCAAAAAATTATGTGATGGACCCTTGCATGTCGGTGATAACCTTGTTGGCATAGACTTCCATTTCGACAAATTAGACATGTCACGCTTTGTTGGGTCAGATAAGGTTAACATGATTGGAATATGTGGTATAAGCGGAATAGGAAAGACGACCCTTGCCAAAGCTATTTATAACTTGATGCATATCCACTTTGAAGGAAGTTGCTTTTGTGAAGATGTCAAAGAAGTCACAAAACGACAAGGCCTGATTCAAGTCCAATTGCATATGATTGGAAAGATCATGAAAATAGAAGATTTGAAGATATCAAGTGTTGGTGAAGGAATTATGGTAATAAAGAAGATGATGTCATCAAAGCCGATCCTGCTTGTTTTGGATGATGTGGATGATCATGAGCAGTTAGAAGCACTAGCGGGTTCACGTGATTGGTTTTTCCCAGGAAGTTTGATTATTTTCACCGGTAAAGATAAACAGTTGCTAAGATCACATAGAGTGGGTGAGGATGACATCAATGACATGGGCTTTCTAGATGAGGATCGATCTCTTGAGCTCTTTCGTTCCTATGCCTTTAAAGAAAATGATTCTTCTAAAGCATTTGAAGAAGTTTCTCAGAAAGTTGTGAAGTATGTGCAAGGACACCCTCTGACCCTCAAACATTTGGGTCTTTTTTTATACGGCAAAACTGTGGATCAGTGGGTTAGTGAACTGGACAAGCTCAAAGTATATCCTAATGAAAAGATACAACAAGTGCTTCGTTTAAGTTACGATGGGCTAGACTTCTATCAGAAAAACATCTTACTTGATATTGCATGTTTATTCGTTGGAGAAAACAAGGATTTTGTAGCAAGCGTACTAGATGGCTGTAACTTTTTTGCAGTTACAAACATGCAAGTTCTAGTTGACAAGTCATTAATCACGATCTCTAGTGACATGTCACTTCAAATGCATGACTTGATTCAAGCAATGGCAAGGGTAATTGTTCGTGAAGAACAGAGAAGATTGTGTATATCATCTGAATCGAGTGAAAAGGAAGTAAGAAGTGGCATATTCTTCTTTACCTTCATATTAATATAAAAGTATACACAATTGCATATGTGACTCTTTATAATTTAAGTTACATGTTCTTGCTTTTTTAGGTGGCAATGACTGAAGCAGTTGAAGTTCTAGTCCTTTTGTTAAGGGAATCTAGTCAAAAGGTTCACATAGATGCTAATTCTTTTGCTTTTATGAAAAATTTGCGGATCCTGAAAATTTCTGCTGAGAAAGAATTTGATCGGAAAGTGGAATTGAAGGGCTACAATGTGAAGTACTCAGGAAGTTTGGATTTTTTGTCCAATGAGCTAAGCTTGTTTTGTTGGCATGGATGCCCTTTCAAGTACTTACCTTCAGATTTCTATCCAGAAAACATTGTTGTCATCGACCTCTCTTACAGCAACATAATGCAACTTTGGACTACACCAAAGGTATTTACTTGTTCATACATGTGTTCATATTTGACACCTCGAGAAATAAGGACTAATCTTTTTTCTATTGATATCAGTGTTTAACAAGGTTGAAAGTAATGAAGCTAAGGTACTGCTGCAACCTAACAACCACCCCTGACTTCTCAGAGATTACAAATCTTGAAGAGCTAGATTTTGAAGGTTGTGTGAATTTGGCTACAGTTCACCCATCTATTGGAATGCTTGGAATGCTTAATAAGCTTGCTGTCTTAAATCTGAAAGGTTGCACACGGGTTGGGAGTTCTCCTGAAGCCTTTTGGTCTAGATGCTGGACTTCATTCTCTGGTTTCATATGGAACAAACAACATCCCCAAAGATCAGTTTCATTGGCAGGTTTACATATGTTAAAGGAACTGAATTTCAGCTACTGCAATTTAGTTCAAGTGCCTGATGGCATTGGAGGCTTATCATGTCTAAAAAAACTAGACTTCGAAGGGAACAATTTTACTAGTTTGCCTGGAAGTTTGAGTCAACTTTCTAGTCTTAAAGAGCTTAATGTTGAGGGTTGCAAGAAGCTGGAAGTGTTGCCCGAACTTCCACATAGTCTAGCTTATCTTAATGCATCTGATTGCACCTCCTTATGTTCAATTAAGGGATCAAACCCAATCATGAGCACAAGGTACACTTATTTCAACAATTGTCCAAAATTGTTTAAGGTGTCGATATCGGAGACTCAATGTCTCGACTCATCTGTAACTTCCCAAGGATCTCGATTTTCTTCTTTCCTTCGTTATGTGGGTATCCAAGATAACAGATGTGGATTGTTCCGTTTGCTCGGAAGTTCCATTGAGAATATGTTTATTTTTTATGAAGGAAAAAGCATTCCAAATTGGTTTACAAATAAAAGTTTGGGAAATCATGTAAAGGTTGAATTGCCATCAGATTGGAGCTTCAGTAAGTTACGGGGATATGGAACTTGTGTTGTTTTTAAGAGAAAAAAACGTTCCACATCTTTTGGATACAATGTAAACAACTTTAATGGAGATGATTTGGGAAGATGCTCTCCATTCTACTATGGGAAATATTTTGAGGATAAGCCAATAAGAATCGATGAGTCAGATATGATATGGTTGCATTATACGACAAGTGAAATAGAAAGGTGGAAGGAAGCAGAGAAATTTGTAACATTTTGTTTTGATGAGAATGAACGAATTGAAGTGAAGGAGTGTGGTGTAAGACTTGTTTTTTATGAAGATTTAGATCAAGAAGCAGACTTGATTATGTTCCAAGACCTCCCAACTCTATCCGAGCATGGTGTGGCCGTTTGCATGTTTGAGGACTATGGAAAAATCTACTGGACATGGTAGGATAAATTATTTATATGTCCCCTGTAGATTTTGTAATTTTTATTTGGTCTTTTTTATTAGCCACAATAATCTTTGATAAATCCATGTAGGAGACACCCACCAGGTGTTTGATGAAATGCATGAGTAGAAATCATTTACTATTAACTCTACAGCCTGTTTGTAGATTTTTTTGGATTTTACGATGTATCAAGAATTGATGTTGTGTTTTGATGTTGCGATTTGTACCGTAAGATAATAAACCTTGCTGTAGTTTGTCTTTGGAAATTAATATCGTAGCAATTACGTGACTGGTATGGTATCATGTTACAAACATGCACCATCTTTGGAAAGTGTGCTCTTTCCGGTGCCAGCTCAACCAACAATTGAGACAACATGTAAATTTTTTGCTGGAAAAACTTGACATTTGATTTGATCGCTTAAAACGCTCTTCTTTGATACCTACCTTTGCATCTGTTCTTTGTTGCACTAATAGCTCAAGATCCGTTCCTTGAGGTAGCTGCCTGGACATGCTACATGTATTCCGACCCATTTACATAGCTAGACATTAGACCTTTTTTAGGATGCGTACAAAACTAAGTTGTATACGTAGACAAATGTGGGTTCTATAAAGATTGAACACTATTAAGGTCAATATAAAATTGATTTGATTGTTATAGACCAAATGCAGTTTCGTCACTAAATAGTGACCAAAAAGTCGTCACTGATTGGATGGGTAGATAGAACTTCAAACCAATCAGTGACCAAATATCTGGTCACTAATCTGCCAGAGACAAAACGGTGGTCACTATTTTGGTTGATTAGTGACCAAAAAGTGATCACTATCCACAAGTTGCCAACAACCAAAAAATGCTCGGTTTCATCGTACCCTTTTACTTTTAGCTAAACAGAAAACTAAAATCTAAAAACATAACACAAATTAAACCAAACAAAAAAGAGTACAAAGTCTAAAAACATGATTTTCAACATATCCATAACATACCAACAATTGCATCCATTTGTCTACCATGTTATTAAAGAAATACAACATTGAACATGTATAAAGTCTAAAAACATGATTTTCAAGACAGCCAATCTTTGAATCTGTTGTTACTGCTCATAATGTATGATAGAAAAAAATGACGCCTGCAAATTCTTTCGAGGCTGAAAATCCTTTCCTGCAAAGTAAGCCATAAACTCAAGTTACAACCTTAGACATCCCAAAGTTACAAGCTTATCTGCTTATCTGATTTAACAAGCTAATCCAAACACCCTTTTACATAACTTACAAATTTTTACATAATGTGTTTATAATACAGTAACATAATAATTCACCTATATCAAGAACTATCAGCCAAATATCTCCCAAGTTACTATCAGCTAATTTCAAGAAGATCGACCACACAAACCATACTCGAGATTCTTGCCAGCCTAATTATGGGACTCAGCTAAATATCTCCAAGTTATCTTGACTGAGTTTAACCATGCATAAATGCAATCTTAAACAGTATCAAGGACTATCAGCGTGATTTTTTTTTTTTTTTTTTTTTTTTTGAAAAAGTCAAGTTTAATAAGATAATCCAAACATCCTCTCAATAACATTAAAAAAATAATAATAAATAAGAAGAATATAAGATTATACCAATAAGATCTTTAGTTATAGCACCTCATATGGTCATGTTGCATCGTCATTAGCAACCTGAAAAACATAACACATAAATAAAGTTAATAAACAATTTCATATAACAAAGACAAAACATGTTTAAACAAATGTGAATGATACTTTTGACCACCTTATACAAATGCGAAAAACAAATGTATTAAAGCAGTATCCGCCACATGCATATATGTTCTCGTACAGGGTGATCCACAACACTTCCCTCTCAAGGGTATACTCATTGTACCATCATAATCAGAATCTCATTATACAAACACCAAAATCTCATAATTGATAAATTATTTGCGGTGATCGATACTCTGGAATTATGATGCACATCCAAATATACCGATAAAAGTCTGTAATTCTCCTCCATTCAAACAGATTGCGGACAGAGCATGCATCTATACATACCTCTGTTAACAAACAGCAGTTATTCATATATCTTCGCAAACAGGCCACATGAATCTACTTACCTTTTCAAGGTCAGATCACACCCTCATTTGGACACCTCCCTAAAAGGGAAAAATGTGGTTTTGGACCATCTGAGGACTGCATTTACAAGCTTACTCGGCACCTTAAAAAATCTAAACTTTTTGAATTATATGAGCTGGCCCATTTTCACAGAATATTTTATGGTTTGACACCTCTACCTATTCATAAATTGTACTAATAAAATGCATCCTACATTAGAACTCCAGGTTCTGCTCTATTTATGAACAATGTGGGACAATAAATGTTGGAACATCTATAACAAGCTTAACATGTACTTATTACACTTTCTTAGGTTAGGTACTTATAATACCAACATAGTTAGGGCTTACGAGCTTACTGAAAATTTAATAATGCTAATAAGCACAAGCTTACAACAACTAATCTCAATCTCTACATAATTTTTTATGCTTGATCTAACCAAATACCAGTCGCGCTATCCAAAGAGCTTATATATGTTCGTGAGGTGTAGGGGGACTAAAGTATAGTGACATATCTTAAGCGAAGCTTCTTCTTAAGTAAGAGTGAGCGACTATAGAAGGTACAAAGTCATTTTCCTAGAAACTCCTTATCTCAACTGATTCTTCAGAATCAGAGCCAAAGTTAAGGAAGACGATTCTTGCAAAGGGTCAGAAACATGGTAATAAAAAAGCACCAGATAAAGAGGACAAGTTGTAGCAGCTTTTGTAGACACAGGAAAAAATATATAGCTTATGATACCAGGACCTTGTAACGAATCAGTAAACTAATAGAAACCCAACGCAATATTTTTAAATGATAAACTCATTCTGGATTAATGACATGAAGTAGCAAGAAAAATTTATAAAGATGCGAACTTACATTTGTTTGGGCGTGGAGTCTAGATAAACGAGTTATCTCTTCCATCATGAATTTTAATTGGCCCTTGATCTTTTTATTCTGCTTTTGAATTCGGATTTGGTTTTTATTCATAACCTTCATATCCTCCTCTAAAGCTTTTGATCTTTCCTTTTCTGACTCTAAGTCCAATCTCAACTTTTCATTGCCCAAAAAATTCTTTGTAGATGCAGAACGCCCTTTACCATGTCCAGGAATATGTTTTAGTTGTTTTAAACATATCTCTGCTGGTGTCAAAGTTGAGTTGGCTTCTTCAATTCGTAATTCATTCTGCATTAAAAAAAAGTTGGTATATCAACAACTTATGTATTAATTATGTAATTTTAAATGTCAGGTAGGAAGTAGTAGAAATTACCAGAGTTTTTTCGGCCTTCTCATTGACCATTTTCTTTTTTTTTTTCACAATAATGTGCAATTTCAAAGTGTCCAATTGCTGTTACGTGTTCCCCTTTTCTCTTTCTCTGTTTCATACATATATCATAATACAATTCCAAAAAGACAAAGTAAGAAATAGATATATTAATGATTCATAAAATAAACTCACCGCATCAACTCTTCTCGCAGTCGAATGGGTGCCAACTGCAGGTGGAATTTCGTTGAAAGATCTGTTTTTCTTGTTTCTAGCACTTATCTCCTGTAAAGTTAAAAGTTTAGACATCATTATAATTTGAAATATGTATTCTTTATCAACAAAATGTTACGTACTTAGAAGAATAAAAAAAGTGAGCTTATAACCTGAAATTCTTCGCTTGCAAATCTCTCATACAAATTTACCCAATCACTGGTTCGCACGCCATCTGGGGGATGCATCATTGCAACCTCTTTACTTGGATATTTTTGAAAATGAAGGTGCAATTTGTATTGTTTGTTCTTATGTTGACTCGCTAGTTGTGTTTGCATAGCATGCTCCATCATGTCACATGTTTCATCATAGTTCGAATTTTCCTAGAAGTACAAAAAAGGTTAGCAACTTTATGAGTTTATATACATATGTGCATTCTTTACTATCACACACATTTATAGATATCCAACAGGTTAAATTAATAAAATAGGCTAAATATATATATCCGACTTATTTGTGAGCATTTTAAAAATAACACTTACTACTGATTTTGTGATTATATCCCTCTTCAATGAATCAGGTTGCTTCTTCCATGTTGTACCATCTAGTTTGGCGAACTTTCTCATTACACATCCTCCTTTGGTAATAAAACGTTGAGCATCTTCCCCAACAATCTTTCCTGAACATTCGTCAACCTCAAACACCAAGTTCTTCTTATTGGCGCGGCTCTTTCTAGTTTCACCTAAAGCTCTAGACTCTTTCCGAGTGATGGTCATGCCTAAAAATAATATTGAACGAAAAAAATCTATTTGGTTAATACAATATCACAGAATGACAACATACTATCTTTATGTTAAAAACATACCAAGTGAAGTTGAACCAATGTTCTCTTCATGTTCATCATCACTCGTGTCTGCCTCAGTTTGTGCATAATCTATTTCATGAGTGTCTTCCTGCTCATCTTCCACCCCTTGGTTTATAACTGGACTTTGACAAGAAGAGAAAGAATTCTTATTTTCTTCATTTTCCTACCAATTATAACTTTTTCTCTTTTGAATCTGTTGATGATGTGGAGGAGCACTTCTCGTAAAAGACTTCTGTAGATCAGACCTCTTAAAAATGCCATTAGGCCCACGAGTACTTGGCCCAAATAAGCTTAGGGAATAAGCTTAAATAAGCAAACAGTACTAAGAATCTTCAAGCTAGAAGTGTAAAACATCCAAAACAACAAAAATCCACCAATTAACTTCACTACACAGGTAGCTAAGGGCTTATGAACATGAACTTTATGAGTAAAGTAACTGTGGTGCAGGGGAGGTCAAGCTCAAACAGTCCACTTTAAGCACTTCAAAAGCTAGCTAGGAAAATTCACAAAATTATATAAAAATGTGGATTAAGATGCTAAGCTACCAAAGTTTATTATCCCCAAATTTCATAAACATTGGTTTGAAAATGAGTGAATTAAAAATCAAAACTAAAATTGGTTTTGAAAACTTTTGGAACCTTTGACTTTTTCTGTTTTACCCTAAGTTGACTATTATGAACTTAAATTGATTCTAAATGATTAATGATGAAGTAATAAGCTGAAATGAGACTGTAACAAGCTCTATTATCAACTATTGCAACTAATTTGAATGAGCAGACCTGCAACTAATGACATAACTGAACACACAGCAGCTAACCACACTTGAGAAACATCTTCAAATTTGCCAATTCAATTCAACTCACTTTTCTTTTGGGGGTTAGTATATAACTTCCACATCTAAAATAACAGAGCATGTGCATCCTAATCCTAACAGATTGGTGTTAATCTAAATATTGTAGTTTGTCGGTAAAAGGATTGTTTACAGTTATACATGGAAAACTTAAACTGTTAAGTGATCACTATATCCACAAGGATCCCGGCTTACAAAAGCAGAAGATACTGAAGTTTCACATATTACAACATTGACAATCACAGCTTAATGAACTTATTCTAAGCTAGTACAAGTACATGACCATCATCTAAAGCTATGTCAAGCAATAACGTCAAATCAACAAACAGCTGCAAATCTCATACTAAGTAAGAGAGTGTTCAGGATTGCTTATTTGTTTCTGCTAATCTGCTTAGTTTTAAGCAGATAAGCAAGTAAGAGTGTCCAGAAAACCGATTTCATAATAACTACAAATAACTCGTTTCAAACGACGATAACTCGACAAATCACTAACTTATTTAATAATCCTACAGGTAATGTGTTGCAGGTTCAAAAGTTGGTGTCCCAAATATCTTGTTTAAGCATACAAGTTTGACCGTATGCTGTAATTATAACAGTCCTACAAGTAGACAGTGGCAGCCAATGGTATTGACTGAGGTGTCCAGAGCAAAGTCATATTGGGTAATGGGAAGACTGTGTCAGTAAGTTCATACATGATGCCAAGATTCCTGGTCTAGGTGTCATAACAGATAGAGCGGGTGGGTTGGCTAATGAGTCAAAGTTCGTGTACGTTTTCTTCATCTTAAGCTATTGCCTAAGAAGATATTTACTGATATCACACGGACCTTTTGCGAGGTAACACTACCTGGAGCAAGAAAAGTTTGTGTACGTTTTCTTCACCTTAAGTTGTTGCCTAAGAAGCTATTGCCCAACTTGTGACACCAATCTAAAATAACTCCAGTTACTTGCTAAATGGACACCTGATGGCTAATATTGACCGGAGATCAGATCAATAACAAACTAATAGGCTATGTGCAGGGCTATAATACAAGTGTTTGGATCAGTGATTAAGCAAGTTGAGCTATCAACTGAAAATGACTTTGAAACAGTGGCCACTAATCTGAATATTGTTCCTGACAGATTGGTGTTAATCTGAATATTGTAGTTTTTTACACAACTCATAATAATTTATGACTGGTGCAGGACGGTTTTACACAGCTTCATAAAGTTTCGGTATCGAATAACAATATCACAATTACTTAAATATAACAATCAACCTTTGGTCATTTTATTACCATTAAACTTTAAATATAACAAAGGCCAACACAACTTGAAATAGCATAAGCCTTAGTAGGAAACCACATTCCAAAGAATTAGTCAACACCCCAGCAAGGCTTCACTCTAAGGAATAGTTAGCCATCTACTTATACTAAACAGTCAAAAGAATAGTTAGCCATCTACTTATACTTATGCAGGCCAAAGAGCAGTATTAGAAACCAATGAAAGAAACGTAGTAATCCAAGTCTGCTCAAAAACATAAACACCTCCATACTAATCCAAACACTGACTAGAAACATACTTTCGAGGCAAAAGCTAGAAACGTACTACCATACGTTCAAAACAATGCTCCAAAATATGCACACTAACTATGTTAGACATTTCATCAAACACCTTTGGCGCAGCAAATTCAACGTTAAGAATTGTTTCAAAACCTAAGGCTATTCATTATGTTAGACATTTCATCAAACAGCTTTGGTGCAGCAACTTACACTATTACGACGCGCAAAACATATACTCCTATTAGCTCCCAAACATCTCAACAGCAATCAAATCAAAACCTAACATTTCAACAGCAACCAAGCGAATCAACCAAGCGAATCCATGAGGAGCGATTGCATTTTAAGGGATTTAATGGAACAAGTTATTGTTTCGTATATGGACTTAAGTGGTATATGGTATTTGGATTTAAGTGGATTTGTAAAAAAGTTATTAGGCCCAATAAAATAAAACTGGTATTTGGTATTTGGATTTAAGTGGTATATAGATTTGTAAGTATTTTGTAATATCCTATTTAAAGCATGTTACACCAATTTTTTTACTGTATTTTTATATCTATTATATTTATCTTGCCATAATAAAATGTTTCAAAATGTATCTAAATTCATTTTTGCACCACTGATTTTAGTCGGTTATTATTACCAGTGGCGGAGCCAGAAAAAGTGACCACGGGGGGCATCGAGTAACAAAAGAGCAAGCAAAACATGTTAAAAATTGTCAATTTTAGTGTAATTTGAAGTCGGGTCGGGTGTTTTTTTTAGGGAAAATCATCTAAAAATGTAGTAAACTCTCTCGGAATTTTTCTAATTGTGTGTAGCCATATTTTTTTCTTGCTTTTATATACCCTAAACTTTCTTATTTTGACTTTTGTGTGTATTTATGCATGTAAAATGACTATTTTACCATACGTTGTCAATAGAGCGGTTACAAAAATATAAGAGTAAAATGGTTATTTTACATGCGTAAATACACACAAAGATCGAAATTCAAAAGTTTGGAGGTAATATAATGGCGAAAAAATATATATTGTTACACACAACTAAAAAAATGAGTAAGTTTACAATATTTTAGATGATTTTCTCTATTTTTGAAAATTACTCCATTGCAATTAACACTAAATATTAGGTGTTGGTGTAAAATAAATTCGATTGGTAATTTTTGTTAAAATAAACTAACTTCATGAATATAAACACTTCATGAAGAACAAAACATGCCAAGCATTGCTCATATTGTAATGTGGTGTTTGTGATTTTATAAATAAAGTACTCAAAAGAAATTTGATCATTATTAAAAATCTAATTTGACACTAGCAAATAACAGCAAAAAACCTATGATGTTAACAAGATTATACTATTACAATTATAAACATACCAAAATCTTAAAATCTTAAAAATACTACTAATGGTGAAAACCTTTATTTCAATAATTTTATTACCAAGTCCCACTTTGTAAATACACAGGAGTATTAAATAATGTTAAGTCAAATGAAACATTTTGACCTTTGGTTACCCACTCACAATGCTCACTGTCCACTTTCCCTCTTCCCTATCCTTATTACCTTTTTCTATCTTTTTCCAACCAAGCAAAACCACTGGAAATAATGGTTTCTTTGGCATTAAAGCTTAATTGACACTTTGATTATTAATCGCAAAAAATGACGAGGGCACTCGGATGATCAAGCTGAGGGCACTGAACTTTTCATCCACCAATTTGATATTTTTTTTTCTACATGATATTGTGTGCCTACTAGAAGTTTGTTGGGGGAAATTCTCCCCGGTACTCTTCAATTGGCTCCGCCCCTGATTATTACTATTATGTTAAATCAGTGGCTAATAAACTTATGTATATTACATTATTATGAATAAAATATATTCGACATGTAGTTCGGTCAATAATTAGTGAGCATCTGGCTCGTCACTAATAATTTACGAATGACCAAAAATCAGTGACGAAGGATTATGTGGTCACTAAATGGCTTAAATAGTGACCAAAATAAAAGTGGTCACTAAATTCTCGTCACTAAACACACTTTTTCTTGTAGTGATTGCAACAGTTTTTATTTGTCTTTAACCGACAACGATTTTATAAAACTGAGATATCAATCAATAGGTACTGCATCACATAAAAGAATTGCTATATCTTCCTAGTTTATATTTCTACACGTACTCCTACTTATAGGATGCTGACACAGGACAGAATCAACGGTTTAAATGAAGAAAAACAATAAGTGAAAAACATGTGTGTGGACCATTATACTATTAAAGCTAAACAAATCTGTTAAATTTGTTATAAGCGACCATTTTTCCATTCTATAGTTTATCCCAAGTCTGAACACTCTAATGTTCACATTTGTAAATCACAATTCCACAAAACACTTTCTCATGATAATATTATTCCAAAGACGCACAAAACACTTTCTCATGATAATATTCCAAGACAAACCAATCCATAGTTAGTAGAAGACAAAATGAATATCAAATTTGACCACGCGTAATTCTAGCATACCTCTTGGCATATAACTACTTATGTACTAGTTTATTACTAGTAAAAATGTTTAAACTTTAGCGTACATTATTTTTACAATAAGCATCTAACAATCAAAACCAGATATTTATAGTAATCACAAGCCAATATTAGAATTTCTAGTCAAAAAATACCAAAGATATATTGTAAAGTTCACATGCAATAAAATCAAAGACAAGCAAGTGATACAAACAGAAACTATCAAGCAGGTAGAAGAAAAAAATAACACTACCAAAACTCCAAACTAAAATGCCCATTTATAAGTTTCATTTTTCTGTGTTTGACTTTCTGACAACACCTTAACCGGTCCACTTGACCCAAAGGGAAGTCATCAAATGAGTATGTATGACCATGGTCAAAACCTGCATTGCTACTCATTGAATCAAACCTTGCGAAACTACAGTCTTGTGCCGTGCTGCTCATTGAGTCGAATCTTGAGAAATTATCCTGTGTGGAGCTGCTCATGGAATCAAATCTCGAGAAGGTTTCTTGTTTAGGAGAACATCGGTCAGTGGCACTGAAAGTCATATCTCGAGAAATTATCAAAGAAAGAATTTTCTGCTCTTCCCCCACTGTATCGTGGTAAGGTGCTAGCTCGAGAAGCTGGTGAGCCAGGAACCGAATCATCAAACCCAAATGGACTTTTTTCTGGAAGAAACTGTTATTGCCTTGCGGGGAATCACTTTTCCTTGGACTTGCAGTAAAGCTATTAGAGTCAAAGAAATAACTCTCTCCATGCTTATCATGTTCAGCATCCTGAATAAATGCAGTTATTTGCAAGGGCATAATAGAGATAGGTTTCCTATTTTCTTTAAAACTCCAAACAGCTTTGTTTTAGGTTTATATTTTTCAAATTATGACATGCATACAAAACAGTTGGCAACTGATACAAAACCAGTTTTAGATTGGTTCAGTTTCCAGGTCCACTATAGAGTAGTACATTGAAATGTACTGTATTAATTTTCATGCAATGATATAACTGAAAAAAAGATATGAACTCACCTTAGCTGTGTCACTATTGAATCCCCACACCGAATCTAGATCATCATTGTTGTCAAATGTACCCCATCAATAGAAGATCAAACTCAATTTTTATATACAAACAAAAATGAAAACAAGAGCAATAGACTAGGGCATGTTTAGATCTTTCCACCAAACAAGGTATAGGTACACGTTTTGTTGTATTTAGACAATGAAAGATCAAACCATAAACTGAATCGAATTGGTACCTTTCTGTGTCAGCATCAAAGCTCTTTCCGTAAAGTTTAAATGAATCCTCCTTGGTTGGACTTTCAAATATTTTTTGCGCGGTGGGACTACCAGCTGGGCTTTTAGCCGACTCATCTTCGCTATGTACGTATGTTGATTCAGTCTTGAAAGGCTTCCTTGACTTCCTGTCAGCATTTGAATATGAATCCTCAGAAGCGTCATCCATCGGAGCCGAGTTTTCTGCATGAGATGTTGATTTGGTATTTGCAGGCACCGTAGCATCAAATGAGAAACCTTCGTCTTCGAATTTATCCAAATCCTCGTCCCACACTGCAGATTTCTCTGGAACTCCAGGTTGCCAACCTTGACAATCAAAATAGGTGAATCATAACGCAATATCAATCATTCTATTATAATATTATATAGATACAGTGACGTTATTGCTCATGACTCATGAGATAAAAGATGATACCCTTTGGAAGCTCAATAACTGCAGTTGACTTGACATCAATTCCATGTTTTTGCAACGTTCAGTTAAAGCCTTAAGTAGTTCCTGGAGATCAGATTGGATACGATCAGCTCGAACCTGGGTCAGCCGAAACAAAAATGACGGGTCAGTCAAGCCATCCTTAAAACTTACTAAAATCTGTTACTCGGGATCATATGAACTTACTTTTGAAGGATACCATCAGCGCTGCCACCATGATCCATTTTCACAAGTGCTTGATTCAACTCCATCTTCCTCTCCTAAAAGTCAACAGAAAAATCAAGTTACAATTAATGTGCTTCAGCTCCCAGCTGCCTTATTCTTAAAAAAAATAATACTAATAACAATCACAAAAAATAGATATAATGTACGCTAAGCTGCCAGTCCAGTAGAAAGTCACGATGCAATGCTATCTCTCAAGCCATTTTAACAATTTTCAGTAGAAGGGGAGATTTTAGCGCATTTATGTGGAAACAGGCCAACTTGGGTGATATTTTATCAATAACGGGTGGGTCAAACACATAAAATCATAATAATCACTTGATATATAGGAAGATAATATAAAGACAATGAACATCATGTCTGCACTGGAGTCGGAATTCGACCCTGGTCACACGTCTAAACGTAGGGTTATGCTTCAAGTCTGGTTTCGGATTTGGATCCTGGTCAGGCCTAGTAACAGGTTTCCCCACGTGCTTTTGCTGTTACGTGCATATATCTAATCCTTAACATTGGGTAGTTCACAGGCATTGTGAAGTGCAAAACATAACCTAAGTCTACTTATTGATGCTTAAATGAGTAAAAATTGTCACATTTGCAGCAGATATCTATGTAGTTTTCTATACTTTGTTGCAGAATGAACTGATTCTGAACCAGTACAAAAACATGTTTCTTGGGCCACCAATCGGAATAGTTTTAAACATAAAAAAACCGAAAATTGCTTATGAAACTCCCATCGTTTGCTTCATGAATCCAATTGAATTAACAAAAATTCCATAAAAAAATATTTGAAACTTAATTATAATATTTCAGTTTAAACAAAAACTTACAATTAACTTACAAATGCACAACAGCCATTGATTTAATCATGCATGAAGACACGTCCATTTCACGAGCCACCTGGTTCTTCGACGCGTGAACCAACTTCATCTTCGGGTTCGAGACATCACACATTGTCAAAAACTCCATCACCTATCCGAATATCTTAAACATTTCTATCCCAAAAATCAGGTTCTTATCAGCTACAAATAGCGAATTCCAGTCCATGGGTGCATCAGGATGCACCGAAACTTCATTCCAAGTTAGGTAAACGAGATCAAGCTCCCACAACTTCCGAACTGCTTTGTTTCTCCTTCTAGTTTCACCATCTCCTGCACACCATGAAACCGACACCAGATACAACCGTTGACCATCACAGGACACCAGCCTTGGGGTGTACTCGTGGACCCTTAGTGGGTGTGGAGTCGTTTGGACTCGAGTCCAGAGACCATGTCCAATGTCATACGCTGCGAGCTTATCAGTCTCGGAATACACGTAAAAGACCCCGTCACATACGACTCCCGAGCAAACAACCCCAAAATCAACTGGTAGCCGTTGAATTTCCGTCCATTTGTTTGACGAAGAATCAAAAATCTCACACGAATTTAAAGCCTCATCCCATGAACCAATTCCCCCTACTGCTATTATAAAGAACCGTCTTCAGTCTTTCACACTACTAGTGTGATTGGTTTTTTCGTTTCTTGATGTACGTCTAACCGAAATCCTGTGAGGATCCCCGTGAACATCCGATACTCCACCAATCCACGTCCGTGTCCGGAGTTGACTTTTGATGGTCAAACGATCATAGTTGGCTCCAAAAACCCCTAGAACGGACTTTGACCTTGCGTGTTTCATTGATGCAACCTTGTTCCACGATTTTGTCATAGGGCTAAAAACCAACACTCCTATGTGTGTCTTGCGGTCCATTCTTCCGGAGCTCGAACAACCTCTGACAATGAAAATGTTATCATGGACAGTGGCAACTGAGAACAGAAACCGATTCTTATGAATTTCTGCCTCAACTTTATGCCATTTGTTGAAAGAAACATCAAAAGCATATATCTCACGAGAGATAAGACCATTTGTAACAGTACCGAAAAGGAACAACCATGGACTCGGGTAATACCCTTCTCGTCTCATCTGCATAAAACGAGGTGGCGTAGTCAAAGATCTCCATTTCTTGCACACGAGCCGAGTGTTCATTAAGCTCGTCAATGGAAGTCTCATGAAACACAACTCAAGAATATCATCAGGAAGAAACACATGCATTGTGTTGATTCCGTGTGACTCTTCAATTTCAAAACTCTTTTTCCGATTATTTCTCTTCCACAACCTATCCACTCCATATGAGAAACAATCCACACTCGTGTCGTCGGTCCCACACACAGGTTTGTAACCTTTACCCACAACTTCACCGAACTCGTCACTTGTTGCGGCTCCAACCTTGCACCCTCCGCCCCTAGTATACAAACTCAAGACACCTTAATGAAATGACTCCCGTGTCATCATCATCAATATCATCATCCATCACACCTCCATGGTAGTCGTTTTTCAACTTTTGGCTAATGCTTCTAACTAGATGTTTCGACACATTGGAAGCCTCCTGTTCTTTATGTGATGTTTCACCCCTAACTAAGTTGTTCAGGTATCATCTTGCATTCTAAGCCTGGTCATACAAACAACACAAATTAGAATATGAATGCAAAACAAAATGCTAAAAGATTGAAACCAGACTAGCACAAAAACATGGCTAATTTGTACTCGGAAAGTCAAATGACTAATTTGAAATTGACACACAAAATTTTCCACATGTTTGCATACAGAACATACTACAGATATGACTTTCAGAGCAAAGAGATAATTGTACATCTTAATGTGGCTGCAGATCAGCACATCACAGCACAGCCCGTTTTTACATGTTACCAGGCATGTCCGCCACACCTATTCTGCCACCTCTAGTCTAAGCAGTATCAGAGCTTATTTGGATTGTATAAAGAATGATAGGCTCAAGTTCAACTCATGGCCTGGCAAGATTTAAAACTTAAGTTCAGACCTTACACTAGTAAAAAAGATCGCTCTGTGGCTTGTTTTCTATACTTGTATAAGTTTAAAAAAAATAATAATAATAAAAAAAAATAAAATAAAAATAAAAAATAAAGTAAAGAAACTCCCAATACCGTCTTTCACGGGTTATGGGTCCCAATACCGTCTTCCACGGTGTATGGGGGAGGTTGAGACGTAGACAGCCATACCCCTACCTAAGGTAGAGGCTGCTTCCGGTTCTACCAAAGGTAGAAAAGGTCCTCCGGCCTTGCAATTACAAATACATTACAGCTTACTTCTAGGTGTCAAAAGTTAGTTACTTTGCACTAAGGGCGTGTTCGGGTGCGTGTTTTGCAAAATTGATTATCTCATATCTAGTGTTTGGATACCAACTTCTTCTGATTATGAAATGTTAAAATTACAGTTTACAACTTCAAGCTACATGAGCACATCCAAACACCATCTATAAAAAGTAGTTGATCATGTGATATCGAAGCGCAGAACCAAACATGAAACACCCCCTAATGTCTAATCACCTATAATACAAACTAGTAACTACATATATCACGAGGGACTGCAACTTGGCGCACCTTCCTTGATTTCTAGAATTTTATATCTTCTACATATTTAAAAATTACTCATTTTGAAGGACGACAAATAACAAACAGCTTTATGTCATTAACACTATACGGACGAACCGAGTACACGTTATTTATATTGTACAATTCAGTACATAAAAACAGCACAAACAACAATCAAAGTCAAGTACCCATATATTCAAATTTACATAAATCCATTAAAATACATAGACCCTAGTCCCAAAACAGTCCAAACTCAAAGTCGACTAACTTTTTTTTCCCTTCAAAATTAAAAATCTTACAAATCATTATCTAAAATACATTTAACAACCCACTACTAGAAACTTATAAACTATTAGACCAGAAACATTTTTTCAGATCAACAAGCCAAAATCCAGTGTCAAACATGAATATCTAAAATGCTATTTTGACCATCTAAAGTTAATATTTGACCCAATCAAAAAAGGAACACAAATAACAACACCAAAAACATGTACACTAGCAAATATTAGTCAGCCAAAAGCTCGAAAACTATGGTTACCAAATATAAAAACAAATAAAGATATGAATGTACTAAGTACACAAGAGTAAAGAAAACAAACCTCGTGAAGTTTATATTGAACCCAAGAATCAACCCAGACAGATATTAGATCCAACAAAAGGGTTAGAGTAAATGTCATTTTTCGTCCCTATGGTTTGCCGGGTCAATCAAGAATCGTCCCTGCCGTTAATTTTCTTCGGGTTTGGTCCCCGTGGTTTACAACCCATAAGGGTTTGGTCAAGGGAAGGGAAGGGGGAGTGGGTGTGAGTGTGGGTGTGGGAGAAAGAAAAAGATGAAGAAAAGAGTATATAACTATACTTGTATGTCATCAAATGACAAAAATACCCTTTAGCATAACAGTCAAACTAATTGAAGGTTGGTCAAGGGACCAAACCCGTATGGGTTGTAAACCACGGGGACCAAACCCGAAGAAAATTAACGGCGGGAACGATTCTTAATTGACCCGGCAAATCACAGGGACGAAAAATGATATTTACTCACAGGGTTATTTAAAATGGGTCATTTTAGTAAAGTTTGAAAAGAAAACATTTTTCAAGACAGAAGAGAGAGAAGTGATGGATCTCTCTCTTTATTTTGAAGTGAAGTCATAATATATCACTTTAGTTCAGAAAAAGTGAAAAAGACGTGTTCCTTTTTTTTTTTTTTTTTTTTTTTTTTTCTATCTATCTATTTCGACTATAATTATATTTCTATTTTTTCTAACTTGATGAAAGTTGTCCATGATAGGTACCAAAAATAATTAAGTGGGGTAAATTGAATGGTAAAAAAAATAGAATTTTTTTAATCTTTCTTTTTGTAAAAATAATAAATTAAAACCAAACATTTTAGTAAGAGTAAATTGAAGAATAAAAAAAACGTCCTAATGTGTTATATCCAAATTGTAGAGTGCAGTGTACGTGTCGTTTTATTAAAAACAACTGATGCATATATCATTTATGATCTAAGTGAAATGACTAAAATTATTCAAAGTGAAATGAAAAAGTCTCACCGAAAGCAAAAACATTTTAGTCATTTCATTTCGGCCTAGAGACAATATCCGCACTAAAGATTTTCCCAAAAAACGACACCCTCACTTTCATGTATTAGTATTTGAAATCTTATCTTAGAAAAGTACACATTGGGTATAAAACAAGAAAACTAGGTGAATGCATCATGCATGTTTAACACCCCCGAAATAACATCAATTACAAGTGCTCGGTGTGGGCATGTTATTCGTCCACCAAAGACCCAACAACGGACGAACAACACGTT
>JARVZY010009898.1:0-30712 GCA_030686995.1 Artemisia argyi | reverse complement strand
CTTCCTCGACACTCATTTTCAAATTTTATGAAATAACACTTCTATCAAAAGATCTAAATCATTTAAAATTATTAATAACTATTGTATATAAAATTATCAATATTACAATATTATTGTAACAATATAATATATCTACGAATTTCATATTGTACGGTATTGTGTATCATATTACATTACATTAACTACATCTGTTTGCTACATCCAAACAACATCCTTAGCCTAGCGGATGTGATTCACATATCATTTGTTCATAAAATCACAATCATCGGCCTTAAAATGTTCAAGTTATTCGGTGAAGACGAGTCTATGACCCGAATATACTATATACCCAACCCAATAATATCCATGTAAATGTCATCCACCCTAGGCCAACAATAATGTGTTTCGTACAAATGAGATTTAAAAAAAAAAGAAAAAAATGAAAAAAACACCTTTTGTAATCAATCAAATTATTGTATTCAAGGTTCTAAAAGTTGTACCATGGCGAGGCATGACCTCCACGTTACGAAATAAACCAATGCATTGGCTTTAATCGTAGAAAGGCACATGGCGTGACGCCTTTTCTGAATTCAACTCCAATAAATAAGGTTTTTTTTAAAGAAATGGAGAAAGTTATATGCAAAAAGTAACTTAATTCCTTATTTATAACGCTTTTGTAAACTTGATATTTATTAAATGTGATTTGATATATAAATCTATAAATATTTTCATATTTTGGCTTCGTCATAGCTTATAAGACGTGAGGCTTTACCACACATCCACGCCGCACCTCACGCTATTTATAACTTTGGTTATATTACATCAAATTACATATTACATAGAGTATTACATTTAAACAAAAATATTAATTACATGATATGAAAATGCCTATAAATAAATCTTTTTAACCAACACCAATCCATAAAAATATAAAAAAGGAATTGTTCAATTTGGGGATCTACCCCTATTTGAAGAACCCTAAAAAAGCTATTTTCAACAAATTCCACAAAATTATCCTTTAATCATCAGCAATCATGTTCGATCTATCAACGAGGTAATCAATCAATACATAAATCTCCTCAATTTCATTTCGGTTTTTAACTTTTGCATCAGTATTATTTATTAGGGTTTCATTCACAAGCCTTGCAATTTGGGGATTTTAACGTCAATCATTACATACAAACAACCACTTGTTTTGAACTTATTCTGCGAAAGCGTAGTAGATTCTTAGTTACTTTTCTTGACAATTTGCTCGTATTATTTTTCACATGGGGGCACAAAACTTGTGGTTATGTAAGGGGAAATGGTTGTTTACTTCTTTTGATGAACATTAATTTGTTTGGTTAAAATAGATACCATGCAATCTTAATCGACTTTGGCAGCTTTCGTAATATTTTTCTGATTGTGTTGTGTTTGGTTAAAATAGATCACGTACACAGATTGTCGCATCACTCCACGTGGATAATTACACTTCATGCATTCTTAACACTTCTTTGCTTTTATAAAACATGTTCATTTTCTTTTGAAAAGATCATAGCTATAGATATTTCATTGTTCTCTGAAAGCAAGCTTTTCACCCGACCTTTAAGTAGGATGACTTAAAGGATAACTCTAGTTTAAAAACCATAGGGTTACTCTTTGTCCGACTCAACCTTGCATGGTTCTTCCTTATGTGTTACGGGAGTTCAAAATCTAAAATTTACCAAAAATTTATGTATATAGGTTATGTGAGACAAATCTGACAAAGTTGTCAGTTCTAGTAAGTAACAAGCTAACCTAATAAAATGATCACCAGGGTGCGTGAGCTAGAAAATTTTCTTGAGAGTAAAATGTACCCGCATTCATTAATCTTTACCATTTTAACCATACAGATGGTAGTATTAAAGATATAAAAGCGGTAGAGGTTAAAGATTAGTCATAGTTCATTTTTTATTTTCCGTCAAATGAAGGGCGAAAGGTCTATTTGTTCTTGCAAATTGCAATCAGATCATTGACGAGGGAAGCAAGCTCCCTTCATTTGGTTAAAGAAAATGAAAGTGTAGTGTGTGTGATTCTGTCACAAATTTCCGTTGCAAAATCTCTCTAGCTTCCAATCTTATTCCATTACTAAACTAATTTGAAATGTTGTTCTTATTTGATCAATTTCGTTTTGTTTCCCGTTTTGTTGTGATCGCTCAAGTGAATACAATATTGCAGCTGAGCTGTACTCATGGGAATGAAATTGTGCGCAACAGTATTTCGGAATGGAAAAATTCTGTGTATAACATACGCTAGTTCATGCTGCGTTAATAATTTGTAAAGTTTTTAGTTCGTTTTAGCCCACACAGTTTTATACAAGTACTTATCACATAAATGACATCTCTTTGTCGATAGGAGTTCATTGTAGAAAGGTAAATACATGATATAGCATAATTTGAGCACATCTTTTGGGTAAGTGGAATATTCGGTTCGTTAGACAATATGCATCAGCTACGGTAACATGTTCAAACTGCTTGGATCAACCTAGCGACCTTTGATCTTCCATAATGTTTACTATATTAAATGGTTGAAACTATTTGTATTTACTTTCTTTATCCTTAAATGATGCTTTTATATTTCTTGATTGGAATATATTCTTCTTTAAGTTATAGCAACTTTCTATCCAATCTATGATTTTACCTGCTTGAATCTAATTGGTATAAACCAGGTCAGGGGCGGAGCTATGCCTTGGCTACATGTGGCACGTGCCACACATGGATTGGCCATGTGAAGTGTAATTTTTTTTCCTGTTTGGTGACAAGCTCATATTTATTCAGTATTTCAGTGGACTATTTTTTTCCTCATCCATGGAGAATGAAGTAGGGAAGAAGACCAAAGAGAAAAATGAAAGACTTTTGTTAAAATAGGAAATATAAAACGTCAAAAATTGGTCATATCACTATTTCCAATATACCTTGTCTGCTTGCATACTTTTTAGTTTAAATTTACATTTTGACCCCTTTAATGTTCTAGTTCTATCATTTGCTTTCTAAATTATTCTTTCTTTCAAGTTTTAGTTATTGTTTTTAAAGAAATGCTATACATTAATGTATGAGAAATCGTTAAAGAAAAGTCATAAGATATGGCTACTAAACTATTGGTCATATATGTGATAACTTGTTAACTTGTATTGGTTTGTGCATAATACATATTTAAAATTATATTCGAAAAATAGGTTGAAAAATATATAACATATATGATGCTAAAAAATCAATACTACCTAACTCATTAGGTAAAGTAAAATAAAATAAAGAGTTGTCCAAGTTTTATTAAGTTGATATGGGTTTACAAGGATATACTTACATAAATGTCAAGGGTGATCGAAGTAATTATACTAGCTAGCTTGCATATATTTTTCTAATCCCGCACTTTTAATTCTATACCTTGTATTAGTTAGAACTTGAGGAAAAATAATCTTTTGTGCCACACATGTTTCAAATACCTGGATCCGCCACTCAACCAGGTATTTCCAGCTCCACAATTTTACACCTCAAATCACAATTTGTATAAAGAACCTCCCATGGCTCAAAAAGTTACTAAAGAAATTGGTGAGAATTGATACAACCTCCCTCTTGTGTTTTATATAATCTGTTCATACTTTCATATACATTTATGTTGGAAAATACCTCGACAACAAACCCGAAGCTCGATCGCGGAAAAGCTATATCGCGAGTTGTATTGAGCACAAGTAGCAGCACGATAGACTACAAAAGAACCAAGAATATATGCACACGTTATACCCTCAAACACCCCTTTATTAATACCAATAAAGCTTACAATTTGAGGAAGAAGAATGAATAACTAGCATCCCCTCATCTCTATTTATATAGAGATGAGGAGGTGGAAACCTAAGCTTGCCTTGCACTCCAAGCTACTTAATCCTAGTTCTAGTCTACTACCTAATCTAATTACAAAATACACTTAAGCCCCTAAACTACGTTTAAGTTTACTACTAATATTCTAACAATTTCCACCTTAGGTGTAACACTTAAACATAACCGATACTCAACACATTTTCCTTGTGCTGGAACCTCGGACCGGGGACCACCTTGTCGACCATGCATTGTACTTTAGTAATTTTCCAAGATTAGCTTCCCTAGACTCCTTCACTTTCTTCTTTTCAGCAACATTACCCTCTGCACCCTCTTGACCAGGTACTCCGGTTACCGTAATGTCCGCCCCACCTTTATACCAAGGTGTACCTTTTCCTGCTCATTTACCAAGCAACCCGTGTTTGTCTTTTCTTCAAGTTGCTTGTCCTCCAACTTTCTTTGAGCCACTGCAGCATCATCGTTACTAACCTGAACAACCTCAGCTTCACGATTCCCTTGAGCTCCCTGCAGTTCCACCTCAAACCAAACACGTTCACCAACCTGTACTCCATGGACTTTTGTTTTAACACCAGGACCAAGTTGTTTGAACCCAACTTGTTTATGACCAAGTTGTTTAAACCCAACTTGTTTATGACCAAGTTTCTTGAATCCAACTTGTTTTGAACCTCCATGTTTTTGTACACCAAAAGTCATCACTTTTGCTTCAAGAGTATACACACAGTTCTCTTTCCTGATCCCGGTCATCATAACCCGACAACCTTTGATCACCATGACTCTCCCCATCTGCATCTTCACAGTATAACCCTCTTTTTCAAGAGTACCCAATGAAATCAAGCTTTTTCTTAATCCTGGAACATACTTGACATTTTCCTGTATAAAACATGAACCATCATGCAACTGCATCTTCACTTTTCCTGTCCCTTTGATAGTGCATGTCCTGTTATCACCTAACTGAACTGAACCACCATCAACATCCTTGAAGTCATACAAGAAATCTCTCCTAGGTGTCATATGATAAGACCTACCTGAATCAATTACCAATTCAGCCATCTCATCATTCCCGACTACCACCAAGGCTTCTCCAATGTAGGCGCTACCCTCGTCATCAGAAGAATCAGAATCCTGATCATGCTTACCCTTGAGATGAAGCACTTGAGATGACCCTCTGAATGACATATGAAGCACTTGAGTTTACTAGTTCCACCCCTTGACTTGAACCGCGAACTTCCACCAGAATGAGCTTTTCTTGGATGATCTGACCCTCCCCTTACATATAACCCGTCACCAGTTTCTTCCTTTGTGCCTTCAGTTCTTTTCTTCAACTCTCTTGAATTCAGAGTTGCTAGAACATCTTCCATTGTCAAGGATTCCCTCCTATACAACAATGTTTCCACAAAGTTTTTGTAAGATGATGGCAATGACGTAAGTAACATAAGTGCCTGATCTTCATCCTCAATCTCGATATCAATATTCGCCAAATCAAGTATCAACTTATTAAACTCATCTATATGATCACCCAGTTTCGTACCTGGACTCATATAGAATGTGTACAGCTTCTTCTTCAGATACAGTCTATTTGCTAAGGACTTAGTCATATACAGACTAGTTAACTTCGCCCATATTCCTGCAGCAGATGTTTCCTTGGTAACTTCTCGTAAAACCCGGTCTCCCAAGCATAGAATCAAGGTACTGTATGCCTTCTTTATCAAAGCAGCCTTTTCACCTGCTTCCATGTCCACGGGTAATGTCTCTAATGCAGCATCACATCCGAGCTGTACCATTAAAGCACGCATCTTTATTTGCCATAACCCGAAGTCATTCTTCTAATCGAATTTTTCGATGTCAAACCTAGTTATCAAACCAGCCATTCTTCTTAAACCTTGCTAAAAACCTTGTCAAGTTGTTTCTTAACCAACTTTACCGACAAGCCTCACAAGCCGTGTGCAATATTCTCCTTATTGCTATAAACCCTTCTTGCAAATCGAATTAATTAGAATACTTTGTACCTTAGTGTTGGAAGTTGTTATGTTCATATTTAGTACCTTATCTTTCATTAGAATACTTTGTAACACATGTATTACTAAAGTATTTCGCTTGCTTATGTTCTGATTTGACCCCATAATATTACACTTTAGCCCTTTTCGGGTTGGGGTGTTACATGTAACCTAGTGGTTTAAATCTTAATGTAATAAATCATATGGACAAAATTGTATACATATGTTAATGCATGTCTTATGAAAAGATTATTAATCATAATTAAGCAATTAACTATAATTGAATACTCTTTCCTAAGCACATTAAAGATACAAAGATGGCAATTGTCATACTCATTTTCATGAATATGAAATTTGACAATGGATTATAAAACTCTTTCTTGTATAATTACTTAAGCGAGGACGATAAGTAATTAAGAGTTTTATGAATTCATGTAATCTTTGAAAGTGTACAAAATGCAAGAATCCAAGTATGGATAAATGCATGCATCAAGGAGATAAGTCTTATGTTTAAATATTAAATCCAAGTTTTGATTCATTAAATAAGATAACTCCTAAGAATTTCTGAAAGCTAGTGGGAGTATTATGTTTACTTACCTAAATCATATATGATGTATAACGTATAGGAAGTAACATTCCATATTAGTTAAATGTTAAGTCTTAACATGGAATGAAATTTTACTTCAAAGATTTAATAAGTAAAACATACAACCTTGAAATATATGTTTATTAATGTAAACATGTGTGGTAAATGAATCTAATAGAACGTGATGTATCATTTAGAAAGTTTAAATGGATATGTAGTACATGAATAAAATTTAAGTTTGACTCAAGGAGTTTTTACGTATATCATGTTGTTGTTATATCATGCTTTAATAAAGATGATTTGACAACATTGATATCTAATTGAAAGTTATTAGATAACTTCTGTAATGAATATTTTAAAGGAATATATTTGGATATAAAATCACATCCCCAGCCTGGAACAGCTTCTAGATTCTATAGATGAACAATTTGTCAATTGTTGTGAAAATTATAATAGCCAACAAACTTGGAAGTTTCGAAGGCATAAAAACATTACACAATAGATATTAAAGTTTACGAAAATTTTAAAGAGCATATTGTTGTTTGCATACAATGATGTTAATGAAATTGAGATGACACTCAATACTTGTCAAGGAAGGATTTCATCCTTGTTAATAGCCATATGTACTAGTTATGCTTAACTAAGAGCATAGTTGCATTATAGATTAAAGAATAAGAATACTTTAAACTTTAAAATGTTTGAAAGTTTGATTATCATAAATTGGATGTTGAGGATGTCACATACTTTATAATGTATTATGTGGTAATATCAAATTATTTGAATGCACATACACAAGAACTTCGCTAATTGAATTCTTGAAATAAGTATTCTCAAAATTCCGATAGATCTAAGTTAGTTGAAATAACGCCTTGTCAACAAGTATGATTGTCATTACTTGATTTATAATTGTCAACAAGTATGATTGTTATTACTTGAGACAAAATTCATTAACTAGAATTTTCATTCATTGATCTATTTAGCATTTGGATAAGGGATGCTAAGCAATTATTATTTAATAATGAATTAAAGTACGGGGTACGTTTGTTTTCATTAATAACAGATTGTATCCCATATTTGCATGTTTAATCCATGAATAACTTATGTTATTCTAAATAGTCCATTGTCAATCGATGATATATGAATATCATTGAATTAAGACAAATCTGAGTTTTGTTAAAATATACTTAAAGTATATTGATGCATAGGACATGCCAAATTCACATGATATTCAATAAATTGAAAAAATTGAATATAGGACAGATGACAACTGCATGGCTGTACTTTATAGATCTTTGTCATTAAAGTAAATCATGAATATTTATCCTCAGACTTGAGATACCAGATTAGTACTGTGGATGTAGCTCATTTTCTGTAAGATCGTCTAACCTATCCGTAATTGGTAGTTATAAGGGCTATTTTCAGAAGTGATGCAAAGTTCATGGGTTATGCTTGTAGTCAAGAAAGAATTTGTTCATTCAAATTTGTTTTGAAGTATAATACTGCTGGGCCTCTTGTAGGGTTGACAAGATGTTTGCGTGCGCACGCCCAAGGTCTATCTGAAATATGTTCAGATGAGTTAGTAATCTTGCTTGATCATAAATAACGAGAAATAGAATAGTTAATTATGGAATGACTTAGATCCATATCCATATTAACGTAGTATTAGAAACAAAAGGATAAGTATGATGATGATTCATCAAAAGGTTTTTCCAGGAAACCACACTCATGGTTGTTCTGAGGGCATTGGGGTGCTTTGCCAGACTAACCAATGTCATTACTACATTAATGTATATCCGAGTAGGAGCTGTTAGTTTTGCGGATAAAAATTAATGTGGTATGACCGGATTCGAACACTAGACTTCGGGATTGCACACATTACGTATAAGTTTCAATGTATTAATAATTATTATATTTAGTTATGATTAATTATTAATTTACAAACACGTAATGGTCGTTAGTACTTAACGAGAATTGACTAATGGTCGTTAGGAGAAAAAAAGGAAACAAATTTATAGAAACAAGACAAGGAGGTTCTAGAACCCACTTGGGCTTCATGATCGGCCGACCCACATAGGGAGGGGGTTTCCCACCCTAACTTGGTCTCCAAGATATGTTTAGTATAAATACATCCTTATGTATTCATTCTACACATCTCTTGGTTCTCTTGCAAACCATATATTCTCTTCTTCATATCTCCTTATTCTTAGATAATCGAACTTCACCCTGATAGGGTTCCTACTAGATTTTCTAAGCTCAAACATTCTTGTTTGGTTTGTTTGTGATTCAAGAACCTAGCTTTTCTCATTGAAACGCTACTAATACCTGTGTACACGAACGAATGACTAACATACTTTTGTTAGTGATTTTTCCCCATTCGACTAAGGAGATATTCGAATTCCATAAAGCCTAAATTAGAGTTTTACTTGTTCTTAATTCATTGGTTTCTTGTTTGGCTAGAAATTACTAAGGTACGCATATCCTTTTAATTTGGTTAATTTATTACAAGTAAATTAACCAGGAAAATAGATTGAGGGGGGCATTTTTTATTTTTATTTTTATTTTTACGATAGCAACAAAATACGGGAAAAAAACTAGTATCAGAATGATAAATCGAGTATTGTTAAGGATTTATAAGGTTTTAAAGTGTTGAATGATGGGTTTTTAGTATGTGGGTGGGGGAAATTTGAGTTTTAGGCGGGGGTTGGGGGGGGGCACTTTCGAAAAATGGTCAAAATTAAAAAAATAATTACACTAAAATCTCAACTTTTTCGGCTAGCAATAAGGGGCACCGCCCCCCAAAGTGTATACATAAGTCTGCCTCTGGATGCATGCTTTGATGATGTTATCTGTGTATATATAATTGTTATGATTCATAAATTCCAACAGAACTTGGATTCATTAATGATAGTTTACTGTCACTAAAGCTTCTGAAGACCACCAGTCTCTTTTCTTGTTAGTACACTATTTTCGTATCAAGTCGTTGGGGCACCAAGATCAGCTTCACCACATTGGACTTCTCATTTACATTCATGACTGGTTGCTATGAAAGTAATCATTCACCATTCTCTAAGTTATGAATCATCAATAGTTGTTATTGTGGCTCTTTTTAGCATGGTTCATCGATAATTTCTTCATATTTATCGTTTTGATGAAAACTGGTATTCAAAAACATTAATTTTCCAAATCCTGATAACTTCTTGGCATGTCAAGAATATCTTGTCAAGTTCTATGACAGAACTTCGTTTCTCATGAAATGTGAGTGTGAGAGGTCGATGGATCTTTGACGGTTAGACCATATTCCCAAATTAAATTATAAAATATTATAATTTGTGAATATGGTTTAATCGTGTAATTGAGTAAGTACACAAAATTCCGGTATGAAGGAACGTTACATATGATAATGGAGACTACAAATCGGACTGATGATTACTTGGTGTTGCAATTATGTAGTACCAAGTAATATCCTTGTTTGAAATCTAGAGAATTGCTAGTAGCAAATATAACTCTTTTATGTAAGGATAGTTTCTGTATCAGTAGATATAGTTTGGATGTAGAATGAAGGAATATGTAGTCTTCTCAATTTTTTGGGTTTCTACTTTGTAATATAAAATCTTATAATTTGCTTTATTTTTTTTGTAATCGTGCCATCTTTCTCTTCTTTTTGCTTTTAACCATATGTGGAATTAAATTTGCTTTGTAGACTTTTTAACATTCTTATGTGACTTTCTAATGAATTGTCTGCAAAATAGTAAAAAAAAAGTAATGTAAGATGCAATTTTGTATATAGTTCTTGTGATAATTATATATGTGATGACTTCTTATTAAACATAGATGTTCAATTGTTCTGAATAAAGTAATTCCCGAGGATGTGAACAACAATCGTGAACAACAATCCCCCCGTTTGACTACTTGACCTATTTTGTAATATCTGTTTTTATGTAATTTCACATATTCTGTATTTTCTATTTGACTGCAATCCTCTAATATGGAGTTAAACTTTGTGGCTTTTTGTTTGTTGTCAAATGACCCATTTCTGGTACAGTAAACTTGATACCTTTATGACATGTAAAAAGGATATATATTTTTATTAATACCATACAGTATCTGTCACCATATCTTTCACGAGATGATGGAGATTTTAATCTATGAAATCCATGTAAGACTAAATATATATTGGGATAATCCAAAAAATGCCCAAGTTGCCCAATTGATTTGCTTTTCTACCCTTCGCTCAGAAAGTTCCGAAACTACCCATTGGGAACCGGGCAACTCTTTTTAACCAACGAGTAGATGCCAAGTGTCCGAAATTTTGGGCAACGCCTCCATTTTTTTTGGCAACGCCATAATTTTTTGGGCAACTTGGGATACTTGGCGTCGTATGGTTTGAAAAACAAGAGTTGCTCGATTGCCAAGTGGGTAGTTTCGAAGTTTAGTGTGTAATAATGTTTAGATAGCAATCGGTGAAATGGATACATGAGATTTATTTACTAAATTTAAGGGAAACAACTCTAAATCACCAACACAAAAGGCTACATGCATGACTTTCGTTTTGCAATTTCAATGTCGCACCAAAATTGTCTCACACACTTTCGAACAATACCACTCCTTCCTTAATTGACTCATTTAAGGATTACTTTTCCAAAAGGCAAACTTACACGCCTTAAAACACCTATGTATGTCATATGATCTGAACCACAAATCTCCTAAATACCTTAATACGCCAAAGGCCATTTAGTGTGTTGTTTGATGATCTATCCTCTAAAACCGTATAGCTCTAAAAAAGTTACTTTTCTTCCTCGACACTCATTTTCAAATTTTATGAAATAACACTTCTATCAAAAGATCTAAATCATTTAAAATTATTAATAACTATTGTATATAAAATTATCAATATTAAAATAAATATAATATATCTACGAATTTCATATTGTACGGTAATGTGTATCATATTACATTACATTAACTACATCTGTTTGCTACATCCAAACAACATCCTTAGCCTAGGGGATGTGATTCACGTATCATTTGTTCATAAAATCACAATCATCGGCCTTAAAATGTTCAAGTTATTCGGTGAAGACGAGTCTATGACCCGAATATACTATATACCCAACCCAATAATATCCATGTAAATGTCATCCACCCTCGGCCAACAATAAATGTGTTTCGTACAAATGAGATTTTAAAAAAAAGAAAAAAAATGAAAAAAAAAAACCTTTTGTAATCAATCAAATTATTGTATTCAAGGTTCTAAAAGTTGTACCATGGCGAGGCATGACTTCCTCGTTACGAAATAAACCAATGCATTGGCTTTAATCGTAGAAAGGCACATGGCGTGACGCCTTTTCTCAATTCAACTCCGATAAATAAGGTTTTTTTTTTAAAGAAATGGAGAAAGTTATATGCAAAAAGTAACTTAATTCCTTATTTATAACGCTTTTGTAAACTTGATATTTATTAAATGTGATTTAATATATAAATCTATAAATATTTTCATATTTTGGCTTCGTCATAGCTTATAAGACGTGAGGCTTTACCACACATCCACGCCGCACCTCACGCTATTTATAACTTTGGTTATATTACATCAAATTACATATTACATAGAGTATTACATTTAAACAAAAATATTAATAACATGATATGAAAATGCCTATAAATAAATCTTTTTAACCAACACCAATCCATAAAAATATAAAAAAGGAATTGTTCAATTTGGGGATCTACCCCTATTTGAAGAACCCTAACAAAGCTATTTTCATCAAATTCCACAAAATTATCCTTTAATCATCAGCAATCATGTTCGATCTATCAACGAGGTAATCAATCAATACATAAATCTCCTCAATTTCATTTCGGTTTTTAACTTTTGCATCAGTATTACTTATTAGGGTTTCATTCACAAGCCTTGCAATTTGGGGATTTTAATGTCAATCATTACATACGAACAACCACTTCTTTTGATGAACATTAATTTACTTGGTTAAAATAGATACCATGCAATCTTAATCGACATTGGCAGCTTTCGTAATATTTTTCTGATTGTGCTGTGTTTGGTTAAAATAGATCACGTACACAGATTGTCGCATCACTCCACGTGGATAATTACACTTCATGCATTCTTAACACTTCTTTGCTTTTATAAAACATGTTCATTTTCTTTTGAAAAGATCATAGCTATAGACATTTCATTGTTCTCTGAAAGCAAGCTTTTTACCCGACCTTTAAGTAGGATGACTTAAAGGATAATTCTAGTTTAAAAACCATAGGGTTACTCTTTGTCCGACTCAACCTTGCATGGTTCTTCCTTATACGTTACGGGAGTTCAAAATCTAAAATTTACCAAAAATTTATGTATGTAGGTTCTGTGAGACAAATCTGACAAAGTTGTCAGTTCTATTAAGTAAGAAGCTAACCTAATAAAATGACCACCAGGGTGCGTGAGCTAGAAAATTTTCCTTGAGAGTAAAATGTACCCGCATTCATTAATCTTTACCATTTTAACCATACAGATGGTAGTATTAAAGATATAAAAGCGGTAGAGGTTAAAGATTAGTCATAGTTCATTTTTTATTTTCCGTCAAATGAAGGGCGAAAGGTCTATTTGTTCTTGCAAATTGCAATCAGATCATTGACGAGGGAAGCAAGCTCCATTCATTTGGTTAAAGAAAATGAAAGTGTAGTGTGTGTGATTCTGTCACAAATTTCCGTTGCAAAATCTCTCTAGCTTCCAATCTTATTCCATTACTAAACTAATTTGAAATGTTGTTCTTATTTGATCAATTTCGTTTTGTTTCCCGTTTTGTTGTGATCGGTCAAGTGAATACAATATTGCAGCTGAGCTGTACTCATGGGAATGAGATTGTACGCAACAGTATTTCGGAATGGAAAAATTATGTGTATAACATACGCTAGTTCATGCCGCGTTAATAATTTGTAAAGTTTTTAGTTCGTTTTAGCCCACACAGTTTTATACAAGTACTTATCACATAAATGACATCTCTTTGTCGATTGGAGTTCATTGTAGAAAGGTAAATACATGATATAGCATAATTTGAGCACATCTTTTGCGTAAGTGGAATATTCGGTTCGTTAGACAATATGCATCAGCTACGGTAACATGTTCAAACTGCTTGGATCAACCTACCGACCTTTGATCTTCCATAATGTTTACTATATTAAATGGTTGAAACTATTTGTATTTACTTTCTTTATCCTTAAATGATGCTTTTATATTTCTTGATTGGAATATATTCTTCTTTAAGTTATAGCAACTTTCTATCCAATCTATGATTTTACCTGCTTGATTCTAATTGCTATATTGGCGTATAAACCAGGTATTTCCAGCTCCACAATTTTACACCTCAAATCACAATTTGTATAAAGAACCTCCCATGGCTCAAAAAGTTACTAAAGAAATTGGTGAGAATTGATACAACCTCCCTCTTGTGTTTTATATAATCTATTCATACTTTCATATACATTTATTTTAATGATTGGTATAATTTATTCATGTTTTCCAGGATCCTTTGGGGAGCAAATGTATTACTTTCCTCAAGGGCACCTTGAACATGTATGTTATTTATCTTTTTATGCCAGAATGCAATTTGTCTTCATAGGATTATGATGTACTGATTCAAGTATTTAATTGCGTCATACACCATAAAAAGGCCAAGAACTGCGAGAACCAATCTCAATCATTAAATATTTGATCAATGGCTGAAATTAGTTGTGGCATAATTGTAATTAAACTAAAATTTATATATTAATCTTATAAAGATGGAGGATATCTCACAATCCATCTTTTTGAAAAACCGTCCATAAAAATAGGATATATTATTAAATTGATATCTAAGTCTTCTTTAGGGGTGAGAAAGTAGGGCATACTTTTGGCATTGTCCATTACCGTTACTTTTACAATTTTCCCTATTATTAATGCCACGGATTTTGAATACATTCTTTTAGACTTCTACTGCCGTTCAGAATGCTTACGGGCTGTTTACCTTAAGAAAAAATATGGCCTAGTTTTCCATCTATAGTTTTGTATGGAAACTGGAGTTTATCTACATAGAGTAGTTTAAAATTTAGAAAACCTGTTTGAATGGTGTTTTAGTTTGATTCAGTAAAACGAATAGTCTTAGTTGTTAGTTTCACTATTGTTCCCCATGTTTTCACCTATGTTGATCATAGGATTTCATGTTTTTAAGAATTTTTAACTGAAGCACAGTAGAAGGAATTGTGGCAAGTGCATAATCAAGTTGCTTATTGTGAAAAATCTCAGGTGCTAGAAGAATTAAACTACTATTTGCGGTAGCTGGAACCATGATTTTCACAGGTCTTCACATCTTTAGTAAGTCTTGTATCTCGATGTATGTCTTGGGACATGTTGGAAAATCAGAACTAGCCGGTGCATCACTTTCCATGGCATTTATCAACGTCACTGGGTTTTCAGTGATTAGTGGTTTGGCTTTGGGTATGGATGGGAGCACGTCTCAAGCTTTCGGGGCTCGTAACTTCTCACTTATGGCCCGAACCCTTCATCAGACCATACTCATACTTTTAGCTGCCTTCATCCCAATATGCATTATGTGGCTGAATGCAGAGCCGATACTTGTGTTTTTTGGTCAAGACCCAAAAGTAGCTAGTTTGGCTGCTACATATACTTAATTCACCATACCAACGTTATTTCTCCAATGTTTCTTCCATCCTATTAAAGTATACCTCTGAGCTAAAAAGGTAACCAAACCTTTTATAATCGGTGCGACTCTTGCTGTCGTTTTTCATGTCGCTGCCCTCATGCTTATGTCCCTCGTGAAGGGGAAGACGTTTTTTACTTCCCACAGGGCTACTTGGAACAGTTTGTTATTAAGCTTATGGGTTGCTTTCTGAAATAGACTTTATGCAGAAAGGATAGTGATTCACCCCTCAAATAATATCAGTACGTACAATACTTTTGCCTTTAATAGAATCTGAAATGAAAGTGTATATTCTTTTTTCTAATAGATCGAGGCCTCCTCCCAAGAGGTTGAGGGTTAAATTTTGAGAGTTAACAAACTCCTAAGAGCCCAGTTAACGAATTCCTCAACCCATCCTTGTCTGCCTCACATGAGACCCACCACAGAGATATCAAAGCCCCCACCACTTAGAAAATATGTGGCCACGAAAGCTCAAACACTGTCACTAATCTTTCCACCACAAATACTTTCAAACATGAGCATGGACAATGTGTTATCCTTATAGGTGAGAAAGGGCAAGAGGTTGGCAAAGGATCCATACATTTAGCAAACAGGACATGGTTTGGAAGAAACTTGGAGCAATTAAGGTTGTGTGTTGTGGATTTCAATGTTCTTAAGGTGGCTAAATGGAGTGAACTTCCACACCCGTGTGATGCCACAGGCACCAGTTTTGCTCAGGCGGAAGGGATCCTGGGCTAAAAGAGGGTGTTGTGGGATTCCAGTAAACTTATCTTGATAATACTCAAGGAGATGATACATCCAGATTCGTCATGCTGCTTTCCATTGACAAAGGAAGAACTTGGATTCATTATTGATAGTTTATAGTCACTAAAGCTGCTGAAGATCACCAGTCTCTTTCGTGGTTAGTACACTGATTTCGTATCAAGTCTTTGGGACACCAAGATCAGCTTCACCATGTTGGACTTCTTATTTACATTCATGGCTGGTTGCTATGAAAGTAATCATTCACCATTCTCTAAGTTCTGAATCATCTATAGTTATTGTAGTTCTTTTTAGCATGGTTCATTGATAATTTCTTCATATTTATCGTTTTGATGAAAAGTGGTATGCAAAAGCATTAATTTACCAAATCCTGATAACTTCCGGCTGGCTCAAGAATATCTTGTCAAGTTCAGTGACAAAATTTCCGTTTCTCATGAAATGTGAGTGTGAGAGGTCGATGGATCTTCGACGGTTAGACCATATTCACAAATTAAATTATAAAATATTATAACCTCTGAATATGGTTTAGTGGCTGAATGTAGTAGGTGTTTGAGCATGAAACTGCTCTTGCAAGATCCATCATTGTTCTCCCTTGTTTCATTGGGCATGAAGATCTTGTAATTGAGTAAGTACACCATATTCCGGTATGAAGGAACGTTACATATGCTAATAGAGACTACAAATCGGACTGATGATTACTTGGTGTTGCAATTATGTAGTACCAAGTAATATCCTAGTTTGTAATCTAGAGAATTTTTAGTTGTAAATATAACTCTTTTATGTAAGGATTGTATCAGTAGATTGGTTTGGATGTAGAATGAATGAATCTATCTGTAGTCTTCTCAATATTTTGGGTTTCTAGTTTGTAATATAATGGCTTATAATTAGCTTCATCATCTTTCTTTTCTTTTTTCATTTTAACATATGTGGAGTTGAATTTGCTTTGTAATCTTTTTAACATTCTTACGTGACTTTCTTATGAATTGTCTGCAAAATAGTCAATAAATAAATAAATAAATAAAGTGGAACCTCATATGTGGAACCTCATAAGCGACCTTCTAATGTAAGATGCAATTCTTGCCAATAAGTGGAACCTCATAAATTTTCACTTTCAAAAAGAATTGAGAAACTAATTTTTTGGGAAAAAAAAAAAGAAATGTAATAACTAGTTTGTAACGTTTAGGAGTACATCAACTTGATACGCGATTCTTACCTAGCGTGTAGTCAAAAAATTGAAAGGTTTTCCACAAACGGGACGGTAACTACTAAAGGGTTTTGGTAAAACTTGAGTCCCGGAAGCCGGTTAACTATCTCTTTCGGAAATGATGGACATTTTGATCTATGAAATTAATGGAACTCTTAATATAAAATTTTCAAGTATGGTGATGTTTATATCACAAACAAAAGATGGGTACATGAGATTTATTTACATATTTCAATGAAAAAAATCTTAATAATTAGCGAAGAGGCCACATAACCTTGGGTTTGCATTTTAATCTCTTTTCAAACTCTTTGAAGTTTGAACTATACCACTCGTTATGCAATTGACTCATTCATGGGTTATTTTCTGAAACGCAAACTCATACGTATGTACGTAACACAACTTAGACCATAAACTTCCTTGGAAGATATAATTTTCTACTTTATACCTTAATACCCTGAAACTATATAACCTTAACAATTTCATGTATTATTCCTCTTAAATTCATTTTCAAAAGATAATAAGTAGTGGATATATGATGTGACAACTGGCAAAATAGGGAGCCGTTTTATAAAACCCGCATTACATTTAAATAATAAATATGGAATTTTTGGAAATTTGTTGTGACGAGATATTTTACTAATGTTGGTACGTGATTTTAATCGTACGATGTTTATGGGATTTAGTATATTTATTTATGGTTTGTTTCGTTTCGATCGTGATGATTTATTTTGAGATCGATATCTTTGGCACTACTTTGACTCCGGCACTAGGTTAACCTAACAAAATTTTTATATTTTACAAAACGGTCGCGGTTCACCGTTAAAATTAACATTATGTCTTGCGTACATATTTATATTTTCGGGAAGGGTATTGGGAAATCAATTACGTCGTGTACGTGTGTATTTGATGAAAATTTAATACTTTTATGGACGGGTAATCGGGTTACGGGAAAACCGATTAAAAAGTGTCCACTAACTATAAGAGTAATTGTGGCTAATATTGGAAAAAGAAAACTTAAGGGTCTAAAACGTAAAATTCGGGTATAATACCCAAACCCTAACCCTCCACCCTCACACTAACACTTTACCATTTTCTTTTCTTCCCTCTCTTCTCTTCTCTTGGTCGCCGCCGGTCACCACCCCAAACAACACCACCACCGCCGACCTCCCAAATACACCACCACCACCAAAACGATCTCCACTATATTCTTGTTCGATTGAAGTGAAGCACGCGCCTCCCCTCCCCTTTTTCTTTTATTACCGCCGACCTCCATATCTCCCACAACACCATATCAACATCTATTTTGGTTTCTAGTCGATTTGAGGTGAGAACATACGAGTTTTGGGTCGGGTTGACTATTTTGAGTCAAACCCGAATTTGGATCTTGACATTTTGGGAAGATTACATTGAAAATAAAGATGGTTTTGTAAATATACGAGTTTGGTATCCATTGGGGGTCGATTTTGATGCTTGTTGGCTCGGATTTGATGATTATATGCGTTTGGTTTTGGGTTTGTGGCTCGATGTGAGCTCGACCGAGACCTAGGGTCTCGGTGTGACCCTCCTCGACTCGATGAGAGTCTTGGAGGTGTGATTTGGTTCTTGATTTATCTTGATTCTTGTCATGGTTTTTGCTCGATTGGATTTTTGGGACCTAGATGGTCCGAATATTGATTGTTGTCGGTTTGGAGTCTCGGCCGAACCCCCCCCCCCCCCCCCCTTCGCGGGCTGTTTGGGTCGAGGGCTCCTTGGAGCTAGCCGAGACCGAGAGGTCTCGAGTGAGGTTGTTAATTTGGTTATGACCTCACAAGTTGACCCGGGTTTGACTTGGTAAGTCGACCCGTATAATTGTTTTATTATTTTTGTTTTGGTACCTATTTGGATACATATTGTTGTGACTTATTGTTGGGCCGAATTATTTGGACGTTGGTCACTTGATATCTTGAATTGGAGTTGTGTTGACGAGAATGGAATTGGGGACCGTTGTGATACGGTCATTAGATGACGGAGATAGGTTAGTTTGGGTGCCGTAGTCGGACCCTTATGTTGTAGCACGTGATATGGGATTGTTGGACGGAGTTGATTTATATTGTGGTTTGATTTTATCATTTTGGACTTGGACTGTGAGCCGAGGGTCATGACTCGGACATGAGACCAAATTCTAGGATTCGATAAATCTTTAAAAGTCGATATTAAAAATAAAACTTGTTATAATATTATTAAGAATATAATCGTTTATATACGTATATAGACGTGTTAAACGTATATATATATATATATATATATATATATATATATATATATATATATATATATATATATATATATATATATATCTCTACATTATATATAACAGGAGGCATTTGAAGAAAATGCCCAGTCATTGTCCAGTCAATGCCCAGTAATTCAATTTCAGCCATGTCATCAGCCATGTCATCACATGTAAACAATTTTTTTTATTTTTTTTAATTGAATTTGCCATGTAATAAATTTCGGATTTAATTTGTACAAAAATGCATGGTTTCAGATTCGAACCTGGGTTGTTTATAGGTGTGACATATATCTTACCATGCCGACCACTAGATCAACACTGTTTTTGGTTTTTAGTTTGCAAACAAAAACCTATAAATGAAACTAATTATTTATTTTAATGAGAGTTTTAAGGGATAAGTTTGGAAATTATTTTTACAAAATCATAACAGCATCATATATCACGTATCAGAAGGATATCTAAAAACCCTAAATCGAAAAAAAAAAACCCACACAATCCATTCATTGCCATCCTTCTTCTACAAAACCCTAAATCAACATCAAAACCTCTTTGTCCGTTCTTATTCTGCAAAAAGGTATTTTTTTCCTTTTGAATTAGATTAAATGATGGTTGTTTTAATGATATGCTATGTAACATATGAAGCTTATTGATTTATTCCTTAATTTACATGTGGGTTGCATGCAGTATTTTAGAAATTCTTCAAACTATGGAGGTTCATCATCGTTGTCAAGCAACGATTACAAAAAAAATGCAACTGTTGGAGGTTTTGGAAATTCCAGAAGTTAAGGAGGTTCAAAGAGTGTTGGGTTCGTTGGTGGATCAGGAGGTATTTTTAATTATCATGTTGTATTAAATGATAATGTTCTTATGGTTTATGAATTATTTGTGCATTTATTTTGTTGTTGTTTGATTGTTTTTTGTTAAGAATGGATATGCGATATAAGTTGTTATTTATATGTTTATACGATGGTAATTTTATGTTCTCTTTTGTTTGGTGGATATAGATCGATAACAGAATCTCCTCAGCAGTCAAACACTCCCGAACTAATGGTATGTTTTGATTTATGATGAATTATGCACTTTCAGCATTTGTTTTTTTTCAATTCTGAAAAGTGACTTGGATACACCCTAAAGGTTTATGTTGTTGCTTTAAAGCCATTATATAGTCCATTCATACAGATAATTCCCTTGCGAGTATGGAATTGTATTATGTGGTATTAATTTGTGGTGATTATGAATTAGGTAGTCGTAGAGAAGACGACTGGAACTGTCCTAGATTTGGCAATGTCAACTTTTCTTTTCGGACAACTTGCAATATGCGTAACTGTACTGGGTTTTGTAAACGACTATAAGTCAATCATATATAAGATTTTGTTACCTCATTTTCATGTTGATTTTCGTGCAGGTTCAAATAAATAATCGATGTAGTGAACAACAGTTTCCATGTTGGTACTTGGAAATGTGTATCAAACTTGATGGTATCGTACTTTCAGATGTGCGCAAGGTGATTTGTTAAACATTGAACAATCTGCACTTATTGGTTAATCTCTACCTGTCATCTGGAATTCATGTGGTGAACTGTCTATGTCCGATTCACCATGCAAGCAAAATGAATTCGTAGTTGTTATCGGCACTTGATTCATCTTATTCGGAGTGTGAGGATATTAACCCGAGTATAGATTCATAGTTATATCAACATGAATACTAAATGGTCCTGGCCTATAATTATCGAGTTGTTTTGGGAAATCTCGGTCTCCATCTTCTTGACCACAATAAGCTCCCTTCACTTGCCCGGTAATCGAACATTAAACTCCTATAACACTGAAAATACTTGTCAAACTCAATAATGATTGTTATCTTTTAGATTAGATAAAGAATATATTTATGTATCTTTAATGGTTTCCAAATTCATGCTTCCCCACTGCAAATGTTCTTGGCATACAACAATGTAAGCCATTTTACTATGCTTGCTATTTCAGCCAGATAAGCCAGTGACAAAAGCACAAGCGTGATAATATTGCATGAGTTAATGAACTATTTGCCGCTTCTCAGATGTTTTATGCTAATTTTTCTTTATTCCAACATATTTATGCTTCTTCGATATTCTTATGCTTTACAACAGTCGATTGCTGCATGTTCAACTTATATGTTTGAAAAAAAAATACTTATCTTTAAGCAGATTTATAAAGGTATGATAATTGCTATTTCATGCTTAATTCCAGATGACATTTGGGGAACAGAACACAGAGAAGGAGGCTCATGAAATGCTTTCCTATGCAGTTAAACATGGCATTATACTTTGGACAATGCATAAATGGTAAGAGATTTTCATTCCCAATATTTCGTATTCCCTGTCTTTAGCATGGATATATATGTTCCCTATTGGTTACTATACAACTATTTTATTTGTATGCAGAAGAATTACACGTTTCCCCCTGATTAGCCAATCTCCTTAGAACATGATATTAACTTAATAGAGAATTTAAGCTATATGAGTTTTTGCATTATACGTCCCCTATCTACTATTTGATGAATTTGGTCAACACACCTTAAAACTTGAACTGCACTGAATGTAAGGCATCCCAGTTACATGCCAGGAGTATTTAGGAACAGTAAAATCCGCCATTTAGCGGATGGACAAGCAATACAATATACATAAATTGATTGTGACTGTTTCTTCAGTAGTTATATGATTTACCTTGACAAGTGTTTATTTGCCTATATTTGAAACTGCATTTGATCTTTTAACCACTCCTTTATATCATTTTTTTCAAAGTATCCGGTTCCAGTGAAGAAAGAGACAGAAGGATTAACAAATATTTATATGGGAAACTGGCTGAAATCTCGACCACGTGACTAGGTACTTTTCCTCTTCTCAACAACGTTTTCTTTTTGTGTCATAATTGTAATAATATTACTTAGTATTATTCAAAAATCTAACAACTGATAACCTTACTGGAACCATCAGTAATTAAATGATTACAATTGCTATAAAGTTTTACTTAAAGTCTTAAACAGTTGAACCATTTTTTCCTTTTGAACAAAAATTTAGCATTCTTTTACATAATTAGGTAAAGATTAGGTGAGCGTTTGAAGCTTGCCATTGTTGGTGGTACAACTTGATTGCTACCAGCTTTACAACTTGGTTGCTGTCACGTTTTAGCTTCGCTACTGTCAAAGTTTCAGCTATGCTACTGGATTTACATCTTGCTGCTTATTATGGCCTTGCGACTTGCTGCTGCTCGCGTTGCAACTTGCTACTTGAACATGAAGCCTTTGTGTTTCTTTCTAATGTATATTGTTGCTAGCAGAAATGGGCAAGACTGCATCTTAAGCTGCGTTTTTTTGTACAGGAAAGGTTTTGGGAAGAAGGAATTATCGGTGTGTTTAGGTGACTATAGGTAGAAAAGATAAAAGTCAATAAATGATTTTTTTGTAAAATTAATCTTGAGCTTTTTTTTAAATCTAATGATCTAAGGGCTTTTCTTTTTGGCAGGAGAAAAAGCAATGAAAAAGGTACGGATGAAGGCTGAGGAGAAATATTTGTGGGCAATAGTTTGTGGTGTTAGACGGAAGGTAAACTTCGTCTCACTCTGCAATTTTTTGAAGAAGAGAAGCTGGTCACTAGGGGTCATAGGAAAGAGGTCATTGTCGTATTTCTAACAATTTCCTCAATTTAGGGATGTTGACATAATGTTTCATATTTTGTATCTATGTTTACTACTGACCGCCAATGGTTCAAAGGCCAATAAGGTTGCAGTTGCTGTTGCTACTACTGATAATCTGCCTTGGCGAGAATATGAGAAGATTAAGCTGCAAAAACACTCTTATTCTTGCATTGACTATGCACAGGTGTCCACCTTTTTAGTGACTCTTTTTAATCTTTTCTAAGAGGTGATTTTCATATGTTTTAATTTTGTTTTGACCCGATATGAATCTACTATGTAATTGGTAAAAGAGTCCAAAACTATCATATAATGAACAATTAAGATGTATTTGGACTCATGATGTCAAAACCATCTATCTATTGTAGATGCATTATGTGGTAAGACACCACATCTGGAACAAGCTCAAAGATCAAGTAGAAACAACAAAACAGTCCAGCAATACATATGCCTAAAGCCCCAAAGTGTGGGAAAAGGTTTAGTCTTTTTTTGATTTATTTCTATCACGTATTTTATCGTCAAGTTAAAGTTCAAATGGTGTATGTTGTAAGAATGTCTTTTGGCATTTAAGAAAATTAATAGTGGTTGGATAACGCATAAAGATCAATGCGCCAGGTGTTTCTTCATTTCATAACGCAGAAAAATCAGTGTGATGGTGATTCGATCCACTTCAAATGAATTGGTAGTTTGCCTTAGATTAAGTATTATCTGTATTGCGTGCTTGAACTGATTAAATCCTTTTGGATAATCAGATTTTACAGATTTACAACTCATTAATGAATCTCACATGGTTACTTTCAAAACGCCCATCCAAACACTCCCTAATATCTACTAAATTTTTTATCTGTGTTGAATTTTAGTTACAACACTTATATTCATGCTTATGCCTATCAATCCTTACTCATTTGAATAAAAATGCAGGTACAACGGAAGCCTTTGACAGATCATCTCAACATGAGAATAAAATATTTGTAAGTCCCTGATTATGAAACTCTTCGAGCATGGGAACATGCAAGTGTTGCTGCTCGGGCATCAAATTCTGATCCTAATGCTATTGACACTACTCTAAATGGACAGGGTGGATTTACAAAGCCGTTTCTTGGAGATATTAAGGTACCTATAAAAACATATGTCGTATACACACGCATGGTTGTGCATATCTGTTTTACGGTGTAGAATTAAACAACTTATTGTTACACTATTTGATGTACTGAAATAAATCATTGATGTAAAATGTCACTAGATTATATATGCACAGTCGAGGCAAGTCGGTAACCAAATGAGTGCGCTGGTTAAATACTTAAGTGGTTAGATGGTAGTTTTTAGCACATGTCAAAATGTTTCAAGTGGGGTTAGGAGCCATGTACATTTTTTTGTTAAATCTTCTAGCTTAACCTATTCGACCCACTAGAGATGAAATTTAACTCAAGTTTTATAGAATAATACATAAATATTCTTACTTAAAAACACATGGTCAAACATGATTGAACTGTGTGACTGATGATGTCAAGCACGTCACGGAGTATCGTGAGGCCTAACTTTGTTGCTTTTGTTGTATTTGACTTTGACTTGGTTGCTGAAAATGAATTGGTTGTTGAGGCCGAAAATCCATCTTTTCATATTGATCGTTGATTTAGCAGAGATTGTCGGAACGTAGATATTTCCCGATCGAGAAGAAGCAGCAAGTATATATATATATATATATATATATATATATATATATATATATATATATATATATATATGAACGTATATTTGTATTTGTAAGCACAAAGAGTAACATGTGACATGTGTTGTTGATGTTGAGGAAGCTTCCACTTTTCAAGGTTCAAGTCGAGTCCTCGGGAGACGGTGAGACTAAAAATGTGGTCAGATTGAAGAGTGGTGCAGCTACTTCAATGCATAATATACTTAGGGATGATGTCATGTACAATCTTTAATTAAAATTTCACTGTTTTCATAATATAATAGGCATCAAGAATGGTGTTTCTATATATTAAGGTTGACGTAGAAAGCACTTTATGAAGTCTTATAAAACCTGAAAAATGTATACTTTAATATATGGGCGGATCTGTTTGAAGATCTCATATGAATAGAGACTATTGCGCTAACAAGTATTGGACTAATTTCACCTTGGACATGCAAGAGATCTCTATACGAACATCTAAAAAATGAAGTTGTAATTACGTTCAAATTTCTACCTTATAGTTCCGCTGTAAGTCAAACAATCAAAGATACTTAATTCTTAACATTAGCAAATGAGCACTTAAATAAGTAATCAAGATGATAACAAGGGTAGATAGAACGGGATAAAAGAAACATAGGCATTGTATATCTACTAATTAACATGTGTTTAAGTTTTATAACTTTTTTTAATGGAAGTACTTTTTATGTAGGTGAAGTGGATCACGAGCCTCAAATATCTTGCTGAAAAATAAATTCACTCAACAAGAAACATCATCTAAGCACATTCTTATTGCAAGTTTTTTTTCAATTGGAGTGACACTTTGCATTTTAGCCATCATTGTGTTCGACATGGATGCTATATGGCGTTTACCAATATTTGCAAGAAACAAAACTCACGTCAAACGCAACTTATTTTTGTATAATTTTGCGCCTTGTCTTAGTTTGGTATTTTTAAACCAACTCCTGTACTGATTATCTATCTTACATAAATTATTACAGAATTTGTTTTTCACTCAATTAAAAAAAAATAAAAAAAATTGTTTACATGTGATGACATGGCTGATGACATAGCTGAAATTGAATTACTGGGCACTGAGATGACATATTCTTCAAATGCCTCCTGTTATATATAATGTAGATATATATATATATATATATATATATATATATATATATATATATATACATATATATATATATATATATATATATATATATATATATATATCACACATCACACCTAATCAATTAATACAATTAATTAACAACAAAATAATATTAAGAAACAAATAATTACAAGTCATGCCCGCCCATCGGGCGGGCTTCGAAATCTAGTATATATATATATATATATATATATATATATATATATAAATGCGTATATTAATAATAAAACAATCACGAGTAAACACATAATAATAAAGCGATAGTTATTACGCTATGAAAATGGTGTAATAAATGTCGGGGTATTATTATAAATAATAACTATATAAATAATGGCGAATTATACGTCGAATAAATAATAACTAAAAATGTGAATTTATTTTATAAATTAGAAGCGTATCGAGTTATACGGATTTGGGTCTTTAAAGTCCAAGTGGGCTTTATATTGTGACTTTGTGTTGTCACGGATATATGACGGTTAATATAAACATTTTATATTATCGAATGACTTATTCTAGATTGAGTTATTTGACGATATAAAATGGGTATATTAAAGGGGCATCGTATCCCACGACGCCCATAGGATGTGGTATATATTTTAGGATAATGAATTACTATATGTCTCGTGGAATTTGGCCGATTCGACGGTATATATAAGGAATTTATTGGACTACGACTTATACCAAATAGAAATTTATGTGCAATGTGTTTTAGGTTGGGTATAATTTTGGAATGATATATTACATAAATAAATATGGGAGATTATCAAATCGACGGATTTAATAAGCTTCGATAATTATTTAAATAATATGTCGAGCTAACATTAGACCTATAATTATCTTATTATTGTTCTTTGTTGATGCTTTTCGGTTTGAGCTGTGTCGACTCCCCACTCGTACGGATACCAAACGTCAAATTTCAAATGAATATGAAGTTAATTCGAGAAATGGATATTTTGGAAAGTAAAATGAATTACGTTCGGGAATGGGAATATTTTATTTTGAGGAAATGATTTCTGAACGGGTTTGCTATTGTTAGGAAGTGCCGAGTCTGTAGTCGCCGTTACGTGAGTTGCTTGAGATTTACTTACGTCTTTCTTCTATCATTTCTTTTGAGGATTTCTGGACTTGAGGTGAGTCATAGCCCCACTTTTAATCTTGAACTTTGTTTTCAATACTTGGGGTGAGAAACGTGCAAATGCTTTATGTGGACTATTATCGCTTTTTTTTTATTTTAAAACTTGCTATGCTTATAGAACTAGGTAGAGCGAGGCCTAGACTTGAACTAGGTAAGCTACCCGATTTGGTTATAGAGCGAGGCCTAGACTAGATCTAGGTAAGCTATTGATTTGGTTTTGAGCGAGGCCTAGTCCCCGAACTAGGTAAGCTATTGGATTGATTATAGAGCGAGGCCTAGACTTGAGCTAGGTAAGCTATTGATTGGATTGATTTGAGCTATAGTGTGCACCTATAGGGATGATTTGATTTGATTGGTTTATTTTGGTTGGATGTGTGAGCCCTAGTCTAGCTAGCAAGCGTTTTGCGTATATGTCCACTATATTGAATTAAGAATCTAAACCTATGATCTCACCAGCGAAAGCTGACTTTTAGCACGTTTTCTCAGGTAATTAAGTGATGCTCTGCGGATGCTTGAGATTGGAGGCTTGGCATTTGGCACCGGTTATGGATCTATGTTTTCTAAAACTCTGATAACTATTGGGGACCTATATTTATTTTTCTTTGGGCCTGACTTTGGATGATTTTGGGATAATGTAAACTTTAAAACCTCGTGTCGTTGTATTTTATTATGTTTACTTTATCTCGTTCTTTTATGTCTTGTGTTTGGATACCAATCCCCGTAGCACCCCGAAAGCTTGTTGAGTCGTCCGCTGTATCAAATTTTGGGGGTGTTACATATGATTATCAATATTACAATATTATTGTAATACGACAGAGACTTAGGATCAAATGAGAAAAACTCTCAAAATGAGAAGGATGATAAATAACTATAACCACAAATTAAAAATGCATTGACTTAAATTAGATGCATCCCTAATCTCTTAGATGCAACCTGATATATTTTCTAGCTAAAAATTAGATGCATATATATATATTAGATGCATTTTAGCAAGTTAGGAAAATCCTATGTATTTTTCGTCCTCTACAGGTCAAATTTGTTGCAAGTACTACTTTGCATCGTTTTCACTTCAAGATTACTTTCGAAACTAACCAGGATGCATCTAAATGAATAGAGATGCATCTAATTCAAGTCGACGATTCACAAATATGTGGTTATAGTTATTTCTCATCCTTCTCATTATAAGTTTTGTTCTTACCGGATCCTTACCCATGCGACAGATCTATAATATCATATTGCATAATATTATTTCTAGTTATGTGATATTACATTTCATTATATTTATTTGTTACATTTCAAAAATTCATTTTCAAATGATACGAAATAAGTAATACTTTTATTGAAAATTTTGAATTAAATATTTTTTTAATAACTAGTGTATATATAATTATCAATATTACAATATTATAGTAATACAACAGATCAAGAATATCACTTGCATCATATTATTTCCAGTTACGTGATATTGCATAACATTATGTTTATTCATTACATCTAAAATGCATCATTAGTTTAGTTATATGCAATTCACATATCAGTAGTTCCACAATATTACATCAAATAACAGATTAGGTTTTAATGATCAAATTGTTCGAAAAGGATGAGCATCAAACTCGCATATGCGGACTCAACAAAAATATCCCTATAAATGTAATGCATGCTCTACCGGCTATAAATCCTTTAGCCACGAGATGAGCTTTGTAGCAAATTAGAATCATTTCTTAATCCATTTTGTTCTTCCATAGCCATTTGAGATCAATGATAAGTTGGTCAATTGGTCTTGGAACTAATTCCCAACTGTCATGTAACTTGTATTGAAGAAGTTCCTCTTGCATCACTTCTATCCATGCGTTTTCTGCCATCGCCTCTCAAATGTTCTTTGGTTCTTATGGCTTATTGAGCAAATGTAGATGCACATTTCGTGGTCAGTGGCTAGTCTGGTTCTAGGCAAATCGCTACCTAGAATGACCAAATCGCTACAAAGAAAACCTCTTTATTCACAAAAACTGCTAGTTAGAAAATTTCATCAATCTTCAAGTAAACCACCAAATAAGTCGTAGATCACCAAGAAACGATACTAGGTCATGATCTAAGCACGAAAGCACAAGAATTTACTAACTTTAACCACAAATTAAAGATCAAACCATGGTTTTCTTGAAGCCTATTTTTGAACCAAAAATAACACAAATCACCACAAAACACCACAATTCGCTCCTGTTTAGCTCTGATAACAAGAATCGGTTTTTGGAGGTCGAGGTTGATTGAAATATGTGAGATCCATGTTAGTTTCTAGAGAGAGAAAGTAGAGAGATAAATGTGAAGAAAACACAATGTGTTAGATTGAAATAATGAGTGTTACATAATGATTTCCCACACCCCTGATGGAGAGTCATGAGGGGTATTTATAGGCTCATCACACTATTACTTTACCCCGTTTACATAATTAGTCCATGCGGGTGCAACTTACTACAAATATAGTCTAATTCACTTGTGTGACGTAATCTTTATAAAAGAGCGAGGCTAATAGTTGATATAAAAAAATATCACGTATATGCTATTTTTGAGGGGGAGAAGACATGATTAAAATGTGATCAAAATATTTAAAGATCGTAGTTGAATATCAAAATAGCTCGACTAAGATATAACCAATGAATTGACTAAGCTTAATTGTTAGTAATCGAAAAGACTTATCCTAGACGGGTAATAATTTTAAGCTAGTCTAACTATTGATGTAAGCGTGTCTCAAATGGGACTTGTCTTAGTAGAATGTACCATCTCCAGAGACTTTCTTTGAACTTGACCAGGACGGGTAATAATTTCAAGCTAGTCTAAATAGTGATGTAAGCATGTCTCAAATCGGTCATGTTCACTGAAAATCAATCAATTTAAAAAGTGCGAATTCTACCCAACATGTGCAAATTTATCTTAAAAACACATAAGCACATTTGAAGGGGGAGTGTTTCTGAAAAAGGCAAACTCTCAAAGTGGTAACAAAAATGTGTTTTATAATCATAAACACTTTGAGAGATTTTCAAAAAAGGTTTTATGGCATATGATCAACAAACCTAGGATAATCATGGAGTAATATGGGGATTATGGTTAGGTTTATGCCCAATAGTTTAGTACTAGAAGTCCTTAGGTATGATCACTACTACACAAACCATATTTTAGAACGCTTAATTTAAAGCGGTTTCGATGTATAACCGTTTTAAATCATTGAAAAGTATTATTTGGCACGGTTATTTAGTAAAACGTTTTATTAGATGGATTTTATAAAACGGTTCATTTGAAAATCAGACTATTATAGATTATATATCAGGGTTACTTAATAGCTGCTTTATAAAAGTGGGTTTTCAATATTTTCACTCCTTTTGAGCGGGATTTTTCCCTCCTAAATGATTCTTTTCTTTGCTATTATTATTATTATTATTATTATTATTATTATTATTATTATTATTATTATTATTATTATTATTATTATTATTATTTTTTTTTTATTATTTTTTTATTAAACTATCACTATTATTATTATTATTATTATTATTATTATTATTATTATTATTATTATTAATTTTTTATCTTTTCACTTCTCATAGTTACACAAACACAACAAACACCCAAATACCTCTCCTATCTTTCTTTCTCTTTTTTCTCTTCACAAACTCTTATCAACAATACCCATGAATTAAACACGAATCAAATGAAGAAGAGCATGG
>JARVZY010009897.1:0-15357 GCA_030686995.1 Artemisia argyi | reverse complement strand
ACAATTCTTAAATGCGTTTCAAAAAGTACTTCTCAAATAAAAGTTTTCAAAATATGCATGAAAACTTTTACCCGCTTCTTTTGAACGTAGTTGTTTTAAGATTTTTTTTTTTTTTTTTTTTTTTTTTTTTTTTTTTTTTGTATCACAACATTAATAATTTCTAAAAGTTAATCCAAGAACTCTACTATATAAGGCATTATATTATAACTTCTTTGTATTATTGTGTTAGTTCAGAGTTGATAAAAATAAATGATCAACAACTGTTAATGTAATTTGTTAAACAAGTTTCAAACCATGATTAAGTTAGTATAATTGTTATCTTTTATTTATTTCATTCTTCATTTTAATCATCTATATTCATATACGTCTTTAGCTATGTTTCAACATGATGGTAGTAACGTGGTTCCGGTCATTAATAAGAAATTGTTTCAAGTGGTTTTGTGGATTCTGGATACTCTAATGGAAGAATCGTAACTTTCGTCTTTGGTAAAAAGGTGCTTTTCGGCTTATGATTTATTTAAAGAAACTCATTAAAAAGGTTTCGAGTGGATTTCTAATATGTCGCGTAACGAGAAGCCAATGTGGTCGAATTGGTTGGAGAACCGGAGGTTGTATCCGAATGAGTCGACAATAAATTAAAGAGTGTCGCATGTTTGTGTCTAGCTCCTTGACATCATCCTTGGTTTGGTTCTGTTGGAATATGTCAGTTGACTTGTGTTGACTGGCAAACTCATACTTGTTATAACTAGAGGGAGTAGTTGTGACAAGTTTTATATTAACTTATAACTTTTATCTTTGTTTGGTATGTTTCTATTATGCAGGGTGCTGGATGTAAATATGGACTATATATGCTGAGCTACTGATCTAGGGTTTGATAACAACTCATTCTTCATCTCAGATTTACACACAGTTTCTCTCATAGTTTGGTATTTGGTATTCTTCTGGGTTTTGATCATCTTGATCATTAGTCTTCTAGTATTAGTCTAAAGAGTGATTGTAGTGAGGTCTTGTGTAATCAGTTCTTGTAGTGTGATAGATTAGACCCTTCTGAAGGGGACGATCTGTTTTGCTTTGTATTTGTTTGGTAAGCACACAGTTGTGGACTTATCTTCTTGAAACTTTGGTTAATAAAAGATTTCACCAAGGGGTGGTTGGTTGGGTGAGTTTACTGAGTTGTGGTTGATATTGCTTATGATCCATTGTTTTTAACATGGTATCAGAGCGACGGCTGTGATCTCCGGTGGCTCTTGGTGGTTGTTACGATTTAGGGTTTGTAGTATTTTGGGGGTTTCTTGTTCCGGTGATTCTATTGGTTGTTTTTTGGCTGTTATCTCAACGACCGTGGTGGTTTGATCTTGTATCGTGTGGTTCTTGGATTAATTGGATTAGGGTTTTATAAACCCTAATTTGGTTGATTTGGGGATCTTGGAGATCTTGGGTTTCTTGGTGAGCTGTGGTGTTATTGGGGCTTTTCTTGATTATTAACACTCTTGACTAAGTGAATCAAGAGTGTTGGTGATCTGTTCTTCCGATGCGTATCTCATAGCACTGTAAGGTTTCTCTTTTCTTTTAGTTCTCTGAGTGTTTTAGTTCTAACATCGCAAACGCTGTGGGTAACTTCTTGACCTGCCTCCTTGAGAGGTACGGAAACCTGCTCTTCCCACAGACAGGTGTTAAACTAGGCACTTCAGTAGAATTGGGTGTGAGTTTCTTTCTATTGTTTAATTGTTTAATTGATTCTTGGTTATTGTTAGTTAGTTGGTATTTGTCTGGTATTTCTTGTTATTTCTCTGGTATCTGCTATCTGTTTGTTTTGTTGCTTCTCTTATGGCTGAGGTCTTAATTAGTTCTCTGGATGCTGGTAATCCTCTTTACCTGCATTCCAGTGATAGTTCTAATGTGTCTATTGTGCATTTTAAATTGACTGGTACTGATAATTACAAAATGTGGTCTACTGCTATGAAAATTGCCCTTAGAGGCAAGAATAAGATGGGTTTTGTTGATGGTACTTGTGTTAAACCTGTTACTAGTCCTGTGTTATCCCAGCAATGGGAAAGATGTAATGCCATTGTTTTAGGCTGGATTCTTGGTTCTTTATCTCCTGAATTGTACTTAGGTCAAATTTACTCTGAAATTGCTTCTGAAGTTTGGACTGAATTAGAGGAAACTTATGATAAATTGGATGGTTCTATTATCTTTAATGTGGTTCATAAAATTAATGAGTTTAAACAAGGTGAATTGTCTGTTCCTGATTACTATCATAAGTTGAACTCTTATTGGAGAGAATTTGATACTTTGACTTTATTGCCTACTTGTACTTGTGCTGCTCATGAAGGGATTTTAAAACATAATCAGTTAATTAGACTTATGCAATTCTTAATGGGTTTAAATGATGTTTATCAGCCAATTAGGAGTAACATTCTGTCTAGAGATCCCTTACCTGATGTTAAAGAGGCTTTTAATGTTGTTTCTAGGGAAGAGTCTCATAGGGGGCTTCATCCTAGCTCTGATTCTAAGAATGGTAGCAAAGTGCAACATGCTGCTTTTGTTGCTAAATCTAACAATTTCAAAACTAATGGTGTTTTTAAAAGGAATAATAATAATAATAACAGTAGAGGTCCTAATCCTAATCTTCTTTGTACTCATTGTGGATTACTTGGTCATACTGTGGATAGATGTTTTGAAATTGTTGGTTACCCCCCGGTTTTAAAAGGAATCCTAATCTGACTAGACAATCTGTTCCTGGTAAAAGTTTTAATGGTAATGCTGAGGCACCTAAAAATGTGTCTACTTCTAATGGTTCTAATTCTTTTGATAATGCTTTTACCAAGGATCAAATGTTGAAAATTATCTCTCTTATCAATGATAAACCTTCTGGAAGTGCTAATGCCAATATGGCAGGTATGAGGACTCAGTTCTTTAATGCTAATGTTTATTTTAATCTTCATTTCAAAAGGTTTTTCTGTGCTCAAACTTCTTCTTATAAGTACAATGTTTCTATGGGATGGATTATTGACTCTGGAGCTAATCAACACTTAACTGTTTCTACTATTGATATGTTTAATGTGATTGACATCTCTGGTTTAAACTTAACTGTTGGACATCCTAATGGTACTTTAGCTAAGATTACTGCTGTTGGTAATCTTAGGTTAACTAATAATGTTGTGCTATTTGATGTTCTTGTTGTTCCTGAATATTGTGTTAGCTTGCTTTCTGTTCATAAGTTGATAAAAGATAGTAAACTCTTTGTTGGTTTTGATGAACATAAATGCTATATTCAGGATTTGAATCTGGTCAAAACTGTGGGGACTGGTAATGAATCTGGTGGTCTTTACTTGTTTGATGTTGATCAATGTGGTAAGCTTAGTGCTCTGTCTAATAGTGTGTTTGTTTGTCATGTTTCTAAACAGTTATGTCATAGTAGGCTTGGTCATCCATCTGATAATGTTTTAACTATCTTAAGTAAAACTATTGGTCTTAAAAGGGATAATCATATTTCTCCTTGTGATATTTGTCACAAATCTAAACAAACTAGAGAACATTTTCCTATTGTCTGAACATAAGTCTAAAAATGTTGGTGATTTGGTTCATCTTGATTTATGGGGTCCTTATAAAGTTGTTAGTAAGGAAGGGTATAAATATTTCTTAACTGTGGTGGATGATTATAGCAGAGCTGTGTGGGCATATATGATTAAAACTAAAGATGAAGTTGTTTTTTATATTCAAAATTTTGTTGAACTTATTTTTACACAATTCAATAAAAGAATTAAAGTTTTTAGATCTGATAATGGAACAGAATTTGTGAATAATAAGTTAGCTCTCTTTTTTGCTTCTAAAGGTATTATTCATCAAACTTCTTGTGCTCACACACCTCAGCAAAATGGTATAGCTGAGAGGAAACATAGACATCTGCTTAATGTTGCTAGAAGTCTTATGTTTCAGGGGGGAATTCCTCTGAATATGTGGTCTGAATGTATTATAACTGCTGTGTATTTGATCAATAGGTTGCCCTCCTCAGTCTTGTCTGGATCTTCTCCCTTTCTGTTAGTATATGGTATAGAACCTAGTCTCTCTCACCTCAGGTGTTTTGGTTGTCTGTGTTATGCAACTGTCTTAAATAATAATGATAAGTTTTCTTCAAGGTCTGAAAATTGTGTTTTAATTGGTTTTTCTAGTACAAAGAAGGCTTATAAACTTTATAGTCTTGAAAGTAAAAAGATTTTCTTTTCTAGAGATGTACAGTTTTATGAAACAATTTTTCCTTTTAAAATGAAGTCTGAGTGTAATAAACAAGATGTTTTGAGTCAAAATATGTCTGATTCTGATAATATTGAGTCTGAGTCAAAGCTATTCAGTTTTTTTGATAATACTGATGACCACACCAATGAGGAAAGTCCCAATGATGATAAGGGAGACTCATCTGTTGAGGAAGGTAATGGTATGACATCCACTAACATTAGCAGTGCACTTGATGCTGATGAGGATGTAACCATGGCAACCCAAGTAGATGAAAATTTCCATTCTGAGGGCACACAGTATGCTATTCCAGTTCATGGATCAGGTTCTAGACATTTAAGATTTAATTGTCAAGAAAATACTAACACAGGGAGTACTCCTCAATCTGGTCTGAGGAGGTCTTCTAGAACTAGTAACTTGCCTTCTAGGTTTAATGACTGTGGTTAATAGTTGTCTTAAGTATGGTATTGAAAAATTTGTCTGTTATGCTAAGCTTTCTGCTCAGAATTTATGTTTTTCTACTACTCTTAATAAAACCACTGAGCCTAAGTCTTATAATGAAGCCTCTAGACAAAAATTTTGGATTGAGGCTATGGATAATGAAATGGAGGCATTACATAGGAACCATACTTATGTGCTTGTTGAGTTGCCTCCTGGTAGAAGAACTATTGGTGCTAAATGGGTCTATAAAATAAAATATAAATCCTCAGGTGAAATTGATAGGTATAAGGCTAGACTTGTAGCTAAAGGCTATAATCAGAAAGAAGGAATTGACTATGAGGAAACTTTTAGTTCTGTAGTTAAAATGGTCACTGTTAGATGTGTTATTAGTATTGTTGTGCATTATGGTTGGGCTTTATATCAGTTGGATGTTAATAATGCTTTCTTGTATGGTGATCTTAATGAGGATGTTTATATGGATTTACCACCTGGTAATTATGATAAAGATGAAACCAGAGTCTGCAAGCTTGTCAAGTCTCTTTATGGACTTAAACAAGCTCCAAGACAATGGAATGAAAAACTGGTTTGTGCTTTAAAAGAAAATGGTTTTAAACAAAGTATGAATGATTATTCATTATTCATTAAAGATGATAATGGTGTTTTCTTGGTTTTGTTAGTATATGTTGATGATATTGTTATCACAGGAAATAATAATGATGAGGTTGTTAAGTTCAAACAGTTTTTGTCTTCTAAATTTCAAATCAAAGATTTGGGTACTTTAAAGTATTTTTTGGGAATTGAGGTGTTGGACAACAAAAAGGGGTTGTGTTTGTCACAAAGGAAATACTGTCTTGAGTTGTTGTGTGAATATGGTTTGCTGGCTTGTAAGCCTGCTTCTACACCTATGCAACAGAATGTTGTTCTTAATCATGTTGAAACTGAGAAAGATAAAAAGTTAACTAGTTTAACTGAATATCAAAAACTTGTTGGCAAGCTTATTTACTTATCTGTAACTAGGCCTGATATTTCATATGCTGTGCATTGCTTAAGTCAGCACATGCATTCTCCATTGCAGTCACATTTTGCTGCTGCTTTAAGAGTGCTTAGATATCTTAAAAATGCTCCAGGATGTGGTATTCAGTTTAGTAATAGTAGTTTGCTTAGTTTGCATGCTTTTTCAGATGCAGATTGGGCTAAGTGTTTGGTTACTAGAAAGTCAGTTTCTGGCTTTTGTGTTTTTCTTGGTGGGAATCTTGTTTCTTGGAAAAGTAAAAAACAAGCTACTATATCTAGATCTTCAGCTGAGGCTGAGTATAGATGTATGGCTTCTACTACTTGTGAGGTCATTTGGATTGTGAATCTGTTAAAGGATTTGAATGTTGGAGGATTGTTACCTGTTCCTTTATATTGTGATAGTATATCTGCTATTCAAATTGCAGCTAATCCAGTCTTTCATGAAAAGACTAAGCATTTTGAAATAGATGTACATCTTGTAAGGGAAAAGGTAGCTTCTGGTGTTATTAAGACTGTGAAAATTGATTCTGCAAGTCAGGTTGCAGATGTGTTTACTAAAGGATTGAGTATTCCTCAACATAAATTGTTTTGCTCTAAGTTGAGACTGGTGGATATGTTTGGTGTATGAGTTTGAGGAGGGGTGTTGGAATATGTCAGTTGACTTGTGTTGACTGGAAAACTCATACTTGTTATAACTAGAGGGACTAGTTGTGACAAGTTTTATATTAACTTATAACTTTTATCTTTGTTTGGTATGTTTCTATTATGCAGGGTGTTGGATGTAAATATGGACTATATATGCTGAGCTACGGATCTAGGGTTTGATAACAACTCATTCTTCATCTCAGATTTACACACAGTTTCTCTTATAGTTTGGTATTTGGTATTCTTCTGGGTTTTGATCATCTTGATCATTAGTCTTCTAGTATTAGTCTAAAGAGTGATTGTAGTGAGGTCTTGTGTAATCAGTTCTTGTAGTGTGATAGATTAGACCCTTCTGAAGGGGACGATCTGTTTTGCTTTGTATTTGTTTGGTAAGCACACAGTTGTGGACTTATCTTCTTGAAACTTTGGTTAATAAAAGATTTCACCAAGGGGTGGTTGGTTGGGTGAGTTTACTGAGTTGTGGTTGATATTGCTTATGATCCATTGTTTTTAACAGGTTCATATAGGCTTTTTGGCCTTTTGATGTTGTTGTACATTTGTATTTTTATTTTAATAAATTTGCCTCTTAAAAAATTATATATATATATATATATATATATATATATATATATATATATATATATATATATATATAGGTATGGGTTAAAATAAAAAGGGTTTTATAATAAAAAGTGTAGGAAGGATTGTGAGGGCGACATGTGTCACCCCTATGCCACATCATATGACACATGTCGCCACCCCTACCCACACCCCCCCCCCCCCAAAAAAAAAAAAAAAAAAAACAAATTCCCCGCCAAAAAAATTTTTTTTTGCCCAAAAAAAATTTTTTTTTTTGCGGGAAATTTTTTTTTCAGCGGGGGGGGGGGGGGGGTGACACGTGTCATATGATGTGGCATGTGGGTGACACATGTCACTCCCACAATCCTTCCTACACTTTTTATTATAAGGCCCTTTTTAGAATAACCCCACCCTATATAGGTATATATATATACCTATATATATATATATATATATATATATATATATATATATATATATATATATATATATATATATATATATTGTATTTTACAGATTTATCTCATTCTTACTCTCAATTCGTATTCGTATTTTAATCCCAATTGTTCTTTTACTTAAATTATAGTATGTTATAATATTTTTCGATTAAATTCATATTAGTTTACATTGTGTGCATAAACTCTACACGAAACACTTAACAAAATATCCAACAATGATTATCAGTACTAGGCTATTATTTTAAAGGGTTTTTCTAACTTGTGTCCTGGGGCACAAGTTTAACACACTAAAAGTACCATGAGACTCACGAAAAAGGACATAAGAATTCACACAAAAATACACTTGTCTGTACTTTTGTATAGGTCTCTTAGTACTTTTATGTACTTTTTGTGTGCTTAACTTGTGCCCTAAGGTCACAAGTTAGAAAAACCCTATTTTAAAAGGAGTATCCTTCTTCAATATTTTATTACAAGATACGTAATATTTAGAAGTAACCATTTTTTTTTTAAAATTAAGTTTGTCAATTTTGCCTGATATTTATTAAACTATATGAAATGTAACATTATGGCTGATGCATTATCTTAACGTGTGGTGTATTTTGTGCAAGTTTGCTGAAAATATCAAAATATACGGTGTCGACTTTTTTTACTAGAAGTAATAAATATATAGGCTAACCGCTAACCGCTAACCACTACAACAAAAACTAGAACGGGCGAGGGGATGTAAAAACATTAGTATATGACACTTTTAATTAAAAAAGGCATGAGTTAACCATACCCTCCCTAAGCCACACCCTCCTTATTTGACCCGCTGCTGTCGCTTGTATTGTCTGCATTAAGGCTATGTTTGGCACGGAGCTTTTTTGGAGCTTTTTTGATCAATGAGCAGTGAGAATGAGCTTTTTTATTTTCAGTGTTGTTTGGCAAAAGAGCGGTGAGCTTTGCTATTTTTTAGAAAAGCTCATTTTTCCAATGCTTCTTTAGGAAGCTGTGAGCGGAAAGCTCATTTTTCACAGCTACTGCTCGCAGCTCACTGCTACTGCTCACAGCTACTGCTTACAGCTACTTTTGCCAAACATAACCTAAAACCTGTATATTTTGACTAAAAGTAGGTGGACCCCCTTGGTAGGGAGGGTGCGGTCAACACATCCTTTAAAAAATAAAATACATGTAGCATACAAAAAACATATTCAGGTACATTAAATACTTGCAGACGAAATTTCTGACTTGACTAACTTTTAGGAAGTTCAATCTTAAAAGTGTCTAAACTAACTTTTTGGATCATATATTTAGACAAAGGCGGGAATGGGTTATAATTTTTTTGAACAAAGGTTTCATTTCATTTCATATCTCACAAAAGGACGAAGATACAACATAACAAGTTACATCGAAACATAACAAGTTAAGCCAAACAAGACATACCCCATAATAGTTGAGACAGCCTACAGCAACACCATTCAAAGGTGAGGAGAATCACCCGAGTGAGCTTTGACTGATACAACAACCATATAAAGTGTAGCTTGACAAAAGTACACTAAGTACATAATACATACATAGAAGATATTTTAACCTTCTCTACATAATAGAGTTTTTATTATTATTATTTTTTTATTTTATTTTGTGTTTGTATTTTGCTTGTATAATATATTTTGCTTAATGGTTTTTGTTGTGCTTATTTGTTATGCTTATATAATTAACGTTTAATTTGTTTTAATTTAATTAACAACAACAACAATAGCACGTTAAACATTATCACATTAAATAACTACAACAACAACTGTTATTATTCAATTAAATAACAACTTTAACATATTATTTAAAAACAACAACATCTACGACATATGAAGATTATTCATTTCATTTAAAAGATCATGGAGCCTTGCACCCGACTAACAAGCGTGATCCTCATGATTCCTTACCAATTCTAACTCCATCTCCAGCTTCTTTATTCTTATCATCAACAGCTTGTTTGTTGCTTCAAGCTGGTCAATCTTATTAGCTTTAGCAACGCAGTTTGAGCACTGCATTGAAGAAGAGGCTTGATTAAAGTACCTCATTTGAAATTCATCTTTCCACATGAAGTATCGACACCCATAGTCCTTTGAGTCTGGCTGTTACATGTTAAGAAAATTATAAGAAATGTATTTTTAACAAAAAAAAATATTTACATATTTACATAACTAAGCAAACGTATGATTATTTACCACTGAATAAGAACATGCATAATATAGTTGCCCAAAAGTAGCTTTTTTCCAGGATGTCCGTTCTATAATGAATCCTCTCTCACATCGACACAAGAAAGGATTTCTGCGTTCCACCTGACAAAGGAATTTACATAATAATTTACAACATCAATCAATAATGTTATTACTAATTTAAACAAATTAATTTTCTGCAATAATAAAAAAAAAAAATCATTCGAATTGCATAAATAAACATTTGAGTTCAAAGGTTTCTCAAACAACATACTCTATAACATAAATCAATAATCATTTACAATATTTTGTCAGTATAATTATTTACAATATAAATCAGTAATCATTCACTATGTTTTGTCGGTATCTCTATTATTTACAACATAAATCAGTAATCATTTACAATGTTTTGTCTGTATAATTATTTACAACTAGTTTAGTTGATCGGAATATAATGTTTCCCATTGGGATGCATCTTGGGCTCTGTGCCTCCTCCATTGTGGGTGGAGATGCGGAAGTGGAGATTGTTTGTCTAGCGTAAGACAAATGTAGTGACCACATTCGTCTGGCCCTACACGGGCTATCACAAGGGGGTCAGTTCTTTGTGAGAAATCTGGACCGGGAACAAGCGGAAAACATGTATTCCAACCCCGCCGGGATATGAATACAACAGGTCGGTTAATCCATGATGCAATAACCAACCCCATGTCTGGCATAATCATATAGCGATCTAACGGTGTAGCTCCATTTCCCAACCAATTTATTGAATAGCGAATTCCGTTAAAGCCAGCTTGCGACCACATACGTATGCAAACCTCACTATGTAGGTCCAACTCTTGCAATAACATCTCTCTAACTTCTCCCCACCTATGTTGCTCTTCACAAATACTGTGGGCAACACTCTGAAACCCACAATTTCCATCACCTAACACATTATATATACTTATTATGTATGGATGGAAAATCACTGGAATCTGCTCCATAAAATATTCACTATCTGCATCTCCAACGTACAACCCGTGCCTTATTCTCTGTTGAACACTAGGACCCGTGTAAAAACTATGTCTCGCATGTTCTTTGTTGAAGTTCGGGACTTGTGTAGATCTTGAATTTGTGCTTCTTCTGTTATCTACGGTTGTGTGGCTTATAATCTGAGCCTAATGTTCTCAATGTCTTTTTAATGTGTAAAATGGTTACCTCTTGTGTGTAAAATGGTGATTGAGACATTTCGACAGCCTAAGATATTTGTTGCTTCTTTGTGGTTTGTTACTTGCGGCTTGAGTTTCACTTGGCTTATGTTGCTTTGTTTGTGATATTGATTGACAATTGCTTTCACTTGCGGCTTTCACTTGTGCAATCTGCTTCTTTGTTGTTTGTTTTACAATATATTGTTGTGATACAGCTTAATAGAGAGGGTTAAAATATCATAAAAAGGAGGGTCATTATAATTCAACCCTTACAATATTGTTTGTGATACTGATTGAGAGTTGCTTTGTGATACTACTTTGTGATTGAGATTGCTTTGTGATACTGCTTTGTGGTGAGGTTCAATATATCACGAGCCTTGTTTATAATGGAGCAAAGCTGTTTGAGAATCTTTATTGTTGTCTTGTGAGTACTCGCAGTTTCAGAATCTTGACTGAGCTTGTGGAATCTGTGAACCTTGTGTAACATGTGTATTGTGTGGAATTTGTGAGAATCTTTACTGTTGTCTTGTGAGTACTTGCAGTTTGAGAATCTTTACTGCTTTGTGCAATTGGTGCACTTGGATGCAGTCCTGCAGCCTAGTCCCACTAGACCCTGTTCTTATAACACCTCAGGTGCAATCTACTTGTGTGCAAAGTGTGTTTTGTGTGCAAACTGCACTTGGACAAAACTTGGACAAATGGTTTTCTAAAAAGGCACTTTGCAACCTTCATATCCGTGCCTAACATATTTGTGTTTTAATTATTTTCAGACTATAAGGCGATGACGATTACGTGTTAAATATGAGCCTGCTTTGCTTGTGTGCAATCTGCTTGTGTGCAAAATGTGTTTTGTGTGCAAACTGCACTTGGACAAAACTTGGAAGCTGAAATATGTGCACTTGGACAAAACATGGAACAAAAAAGTACAACCTGCACTTGGACACAAACTTTGAAAAAAAAAACACCAAAAGACAAAGGGGGACAAAACTGTAAAAAAAAAAAATAAATAAAAAAAAAATTAAAAAAAAAAAAATACCTCCACTAGGGAGGATTTGTCCTAGCTGCATGCCTATGGGTCACAGACCTCATTCTTATAACACCTCCCTTAGACAAATCAATAAAGTTCGTTGTTGTGAAAAAGTAGTTATAATACGTAAGTTTACAAACAATATATAGATTTTCAATTCTTTGACTCAACAACAACAAACATGCTTTACTTTTTTTCTGTGATATCTTTTAAAATCTTACTTTTTTCCTTCTCGTGATCATATATACTATTTTAGTAGATTACTTATTAATCTTTTATGATGAATTACATGTATATGATTTGAAAAGTAAAATATTCTTGCTCCTTTGTCTTCAAATCTTCAAATGTCAAAGAGTAATTTTCTTTTATGGGCCAAGATTGCTAATTAACAAATGAGTTCAGTTAGTGACGGAACCAGGGTGGGTCTCGCGAGGTCCTGGGACACTCATAGATTTTTGTAGCATAGTGTTCATTTTGTTAAGAAAATGTAAGAATGTGACATGTTATTATGTCTCATTATCATCTCATATTGAATTGTAGGTTACATATACTTAGGGTAAAGGGGAGTAATCCTGCACCCTGGTAAATAAATTAAAACCAAAACGTTTGAGTACAAATGGAATGTGGCTGAAATACCACATTAACCTCAAGCTAACACAGCTTGAAAGACAACTAAACTAGAGCTTATGACATGCCAAAAGCTCTTAACAACTCTAGAATCAAAATGAACCTAGAACAAGAAACAAGACAAAACAAGCTAACCAGCAGCATCCGTGAAAGAAGAACTTCCACCTTTAGCAAAGCAAGGAAATAAATTAGCCGATTCATTAAACCTGTTATCAACACAATCATCATCACCATCTTCATCAGTAGCTAAAACATCATAAAGATTGGATGTAGACACTTGGGGACCTTTAGACTTCAACATAGATGACGATGTAGACACATTACTAGTAGCTCCCTTTTTTGGTTCACTAGTAGTCTTCTTTGGCACATACCTGACAGACTGTTTGACAGAAGTACCAACCTGACTCCCTATACCTGACTGGGCTTTACCTTTTTTCTTCTTACGACTCACCTTTTGGAAATCATCATTAGCATGCATAGTAGCAGTAGTAACCACATTTGCATTAGTAACAACAGGAGGAGGAATCTCCTTTTTAGTACAATGCTCATAGATGTGCCCAAAAATCTTACATGATGTGCACCTAGGAGGCCTCCACTCATACTCTATTCGGATAGATTCTTTAGTAAACCCATCCCCTGTAAGAGATGGGACCCCAATAGTGATAACTTCCACTAGCTCATCCTCTGAACCCACTTCAATTAAACATCGAGCAAAACTACTTCTACCCCAAGAATCCTTACACATAGAGCTTGTGTACGAATCCAACATAATAGGTTTGCCAATAAAAGAAGCAATCAAGTTAATACCATCATCTTCAAAAACTTGGATAGGCACATCATGCAATTTAACCCATATCGGGATACGTGTCAGCTCTTCCTTACATAATCTAGTATCAATAGACCATTGCTTGAGAATGATTGGAGATTTACGTATCATCCAAGGGCCATCTTCCAAAACGGATTCTAAACCGGCTTGAGTATCAAATTTAAAAAAGAAAAAACCTTTAGCATTCATCATGATTTTTTTCAAACCATACTTAGCCCAATTATTTCTAGCATAGTATTCAACCACTGGAAACGTCATTCTATTACCAATAAAGTAGCCATACAGAGTGTGTTCAAGACGGGCACTAACCTTTTCTACTACTCTACGTGGAATAGACACATTAACACCTTCACAAACAGCCTCAGCAGTAGAGTTTTGTGTAGTTTGAATATTCGCATCCACATTAACATTAGATGTATTATCTATGTCATTCACATCAGATTTAGTATTATCATTCTTCATGTCAATCCCATAAGCCTCACATAAGCCACACATAGCCTCATACACCAGTGATTGAGTTTCGCTATCCAAACTAGGCCATGTCGGATGTTTGCCCGCTTCAAGCTCCTTGAGAAATACATCAATGTCCAAGGCTGATTTAAGCGAGACCCCCAACACCCCTTTAATAAAGTCATGATTACTTTGAATAGAGTTAACCTCCGTATTAGGACCAGTAGTGACCACCGATTCCTTAATAACCACATGCTCACTAAATGAACCCTTAGGCTTCTTATGTTTCCTCATAGTCACCTTTGACAAATCAACATTAGCAGCTTGTAAACAATCAACATCATCCATATTAACATTCGGAACACCCACTCTCTCCATAATCGACTTAAAAAAGCAAACGAGAAAACCCTAAAAACCTAGAAATAACGATCGCAATAAAAACAAGAAGGACCACGGCAAACCTTCAAAGAAACGATGGCCTCAACAAGGTTGAGGCATGAATTAAATACCCAGCACACACTAACCGACTTCCATCATGAGATCGCAACAAAATAGGAGAGCAGATTAGCGATACCCTAAAAACCCTAAGACTAAGCAGCGATTAAACTAAACCCCTAAGAAAAACGAAACCCTAATCCAATCAGGTCTGAATCCCAATAAAAATAATGTTAACAACACAATTAAACACAGTTAATTTGTTAGAAACATGATCGTTAAAGGAACAAGAACAAGATTGAAGATTAAAATTCGTTTATGAGAAGGTAAGGGTTTAGAAGAAAAAAATCGCCCATACTTAAATGTATACTTATTATGTAATCAAATAATTCAATATTATAACGATTGCTCCTAATGGTACTTTAAGTCTTGACCGTTTTATTTGTTAGTATTGATGGACATAGGGCTGTAAACGAACTGAACGTTCAGTGAACATTTCATGAACGGTTCGGTAAAAAGTTCGTTTATGTCCGTTCGTTTATTAAATGAACGAACATGAACAATATTTTACGTTCGTTTAGTTAAATGAACGAACATGAACAAAAGTCTCGTTCGTTCATTTATGTTCGTGAACGTCTGATTAGGCGTTCATTAAAGTTCGTTTATGTTTATTTATCTATTTATGTTCATATATCACATATTTTAATTTTATAATTTTAAAAATTGGTTTGTTTAAATAAAGCAACACTTATAAAACGATATATTGTGAAGAATTCAATAAAGTTTATGTTTGTTTGTCTATTTTCATTTATGTTCGCTCGTTTATGTTCGTTTAGCGTTCGTTTAGTGTCTTAATGAACGAACATAAACGAACATAACAATTCATTTTCTTGATAAACGAACATGAACAATAAAATTCGTCCGTTTAAGTGTCCGTGTCCGTTTATTTATCCGGCTAAAATTAAATGAACGAACATGAACAGGGCTCCGTTCGTGTTCGTCCGGCTCGTTTACAGCCCTAACATACTAACTCTTAAGCCTATATATATGCCTAGTCCTCTCTCTACCCAATATACACAACAAGTAGAATGACATAACTATCCATCAAGCTCTCTACACTTAAGTGGGTAAAGGGAGAGATACTAGTCGTGTTCAAGTGTTTCTATATCATGTCGACATGTGCTTCCGTTTCGGGTATGTTTTACTCGTTCATGTTATTATGTGGTTATTATCGTAT